>JAPMOQ010063219.1:571716-582545 GCA_026543055.1 Argiope trifasciata
AAATATGGAAATCTATGATGAAAATATCTAGTAAAATATGGAAATCTATGATGAAAAGATCTAGTAAAATGGGAAAATCTGTGATGAGAATATCCAGTAAAATTCGAATCTGCAGTTTTTGGTTTCATGTATTTTTAAATAACTAGACTTATTTTATGTTTATCATGATGGAATTCTTTAATCGATTTTATACATTTCTTTGCCGTTTAAAAGTTTAAATTTTACTTAATTACTTGTAGTAAATAAATACGGCATTCTAATATTTTCAGAGCTTAGCTGGAGAAAGTACTATTAACTCTTTAATAGTTTCCATATTATCAGTTTTTTTTGAAAAACTAATAATTCTTATGTTATATATGTAGGAATTAAATTTTCTGGAAGAAAGCAAACCTACACACATCTCTCTTTAACATTATTTATAGATTTTTTCAGTTATTTTACATTTCACATAATTTTCAATTTCATATTTACATGACGGATGGATGAAAAAAAATCAAAATCTAGCAAAAAACTTTTAACACATAGCACAATTTCAAAATATTTTTTGTCATGAATTTCTATTAAATTTGAATTATTTGAGAAATATTTTTAAAAAAGACAAAATAATTTAAAAAGAGATTTACAAAGAATATTTTTAATACATCTGCAAATAGAAGATAAATGTAAAATTTTATATTTTGCATTTTAAAATAATGCTATATCAAAGTGGTTGGTATAACTATAGTTGATGAAATGTTTCCTAAATAAAATAAAATAAACTTCAAAATAACAAATATTAGAATAATTTCTCTTAAGCATAACAAAGGACTTTACTTAATCCAGAAATTATTAAATGAACCTGTAATATCTGATGTTTTATGCATTTAGAAATTCACATTTCATAATTTATCTTACCTCTTCAATTGAAAACGACTTTTCATTTTTTTTACTGCAGTGAAATTTATCTCTAAGGAAACAGATTGTTAAATCGAAAAAAAAAAAAAAAATGTGCATATTTCAACTCTGTAAAGAAAATATTAGATTTGAAATTATAACTAATATTTGATTTGATGCAAGGATTAATTTAATTATCATAAGAAAATTGATAATATATTTTTATGTTTTAATGCAAAATAATACAAACTTGTGAAATATTTAAAACCGAAATAAATTTTTAAAGAAAAAAAAAAAACTAGTTTTTTTAAAGTTTCAAGATAAGTATTATTGGGAAAAATAGCATTTTTACATTTCTGTAATGAGGAAATATTATGTACCTTTTATTAATCTCCCAATCTCTGCCTTAACATTCCTTCTTAACGTCCCTCTTTTTCATTTAAGTAATATTATTGGAAAAAAATTAACTTGTTCAACTTTATATTAGAATTCCTAATTATATTTAAAAATGCTCTAAGAAAATTTAAGCAAAACTTTATTTATAAAGGTATGTGAAAAACTATTTTCAGTCATTTCAAAATAACTATAACAAGATAAATTTAATCAATTTTTTCTCATAATTAATTTTTAAATATTTAAACAATATCTTCAAAGTAAAAATTTTTGCAACCGAAAAAATATATACTTACTGAAAGAACAACACACGCAAACAAGTTCCCCGCACTTTTCTGAAAGAGATAAAACTTTCTCCAACACTTTCTCAAAGAAGCAGACAAATATGAACTCTTACCCACCGTCCAAATCGAGGGGTCTTCCTCCCATCTTGGTCAACCCCGATAAGGGACCCGACACGTGTCGGACCGTGAAGACCGATCAATCCCGACGGAACGTTCCGTAATCAATGACAGCGCCCCCACTTCCGTTCTTCGGTCGTTGAAGGGGGTCGGTCGGAAGCGGCAGCAGACGATATCGGGCCGCGACAGGGCTCGGAGCACCAGGGCTCGCCCGAACCCTTTCTCATGTGAGCCATGTTCCCCGCAACGATTCTCTGCCTGCTTCTCAGCGTCGCTGACGGTCAGTTACTTTTTCCCGTTTTTCCTTCTTTTTATTTATTGTGCGTTATCTCCCATAGAATTTAAGTTTTTTGGCATAGAATCAAAAAAAGTGCTGAATTTTTTTTGAAAAGTTAAAAAATATATTTTTTTCTTTTTTTTTTTGCAGAGATAATTTTTTTTATGAATGGAAAAAGAAAAGATATTTATGAAAATAATTAGACTGCATGAATGTGAAAAAAATGTTTTAAATAGGACATTTATTAATTATGAGATGAGTGAAAATATAAGCATTTACCTACTTCAAATATAAGTTATATTTGTCCAAAGTCTTAAAAAGTCAGTTTTTTCTTTTACAGGTCAGAAAAAAGTTTATAAAACTTTATTTTAATAACTTTGCAATTTGTTGATATAATTAGAGCGTTAAATAAAAGAAAAATAATTTAGTTGATTATATAACTTTCAAATGGGTGTGGTTTCGAAAATTCGACGGTAAAATTTATCAAAATTGTAATAATGTCAAAACATATATTGCGAATTGCTTTTTGTCGTAAAAGATAAATATCTATTTCTACCAAATAAATTTATAATAAAAATATTTTAAACCATTTTCTATATAAATAGTTTATTTAATCTTTAGAAAACGGCATTACAAAATTATAATTCTGCCAACCTATAACATTATTTAAGAAATAAGCATAAGAAAACTAAAGAAAAAATAATTTCAGTCTAAAAATGATTTTAAAATGAAGAAATTGCTCTATAATAGTAACTAATTAAACACTTTTCAGTAAGGTTTTTTTCTAATTTTTATAAATTAAAATTTTTATAACTGGTTCTTTTTTTCTTATTTTGAAGAACTTGTCCATTTAGAAAAAGTTATGCATATACTCTTATATATCGCCTTATATTATGCAATTATTACATTTCTATAATTAAATATTATAATTGGAACTGACATTTAGTTTTCTTGAAATAATTATTAAAAAAATATTTTTCTTTTATTCTAAGAAAATAATAATTTTTTTTTTCTGGAATAGAAAAAAAATGATGCTAAAATGTTTTGTGAGAAACGAAACTGATGTAAAGAGAAACGGGGATTGTAAAACTTTACGCCTCTTTCTGAGAAAGACGTTTTCGTTTTTTAAACTATTCGAAATGCGAGATCACGTAACTGATTTGCTTACCTAAACCGTGTTTATAAAGCACGTTAAAATGTTCTGCGCACAAATTCGAAACGCGTGTCTCTTAAAAGTCCGGAATCGGTATAAGGAAATGTATCAGGTTAGTATGTAGATTCAATTTAAAAATTCCATTGTGTCTTGAAATTTTAATGAATTAGTGTTACGAATCAAAAGAAATTTTTTTGATAATATTTTTCTTAGCAAAATTTTATTTTGATCGTAAAATAGTAACACGAAATATAAAATAATTTTATTTTAGAATTCTATTCTTCAAACTTTCCCAGAATAATACATATTAAATAAATTGTTTATTGCGAATAAATAGTGAAATTTTAAGGAAATTATTATAAAAAATGAACTGATTAAGGAAGAATATCTAGTAATTAGTTCGATTCAGAAATATAGCGGTATTTAACTTATGACTGAAGAAATGCAACATTTATTGAATAATTTCCTACAACGAAACAAGCAAACGATATAATTAAAAAATTATTCGAATAGTCGAATAAAAAACGATAAAAAAAGATTGAGTAATTAACTGATTGCTACAGTTTCACGGTGAATGGAAACTATTCTGCGTAAAAAGCTTAAATATTCTTCCACATTCCATGGATTCGATTATTATTAAATATTTGATTGGATTGAATTGGGGGAATTTTTTGTAAGAATTTTTTTTAACATGAAAGGCAACGGAGTCATAATTAAGTCATTGACGAAAAGATGTTAATTTACAGATGAGAAATTTGATTGCCATGGTCATGGGTTATTTCGGATTTTTAGAAAGATTTTATGTTTCTAAAAAATTTATCTTAAACATAATGCAATAAGAGAATGCATTTTTTCTCGACTTTTTTTGTAACATTCTGCAATATTCATTGAGTTCTGAGTGAATCTAACACATTTGCCAATCAGCCAAGTAATGTTTTAAAATAAGCATAAATCATTCTGAATCTTTGGACTACAATTGTTGATTGTAATTAATTGTTGTAAATAATAATTCATAATTTTTAAATAAAAATTAAGAAATTTTGAATAAAAACAGTGAGTTTTATAGATAACTAAATATATGACTAAGTTAATTCTGTAGAAACAAATGTACTTTTTTAATAGATAATTTTTGAAATTCTGAATAATTTTAAATATTACAAATGATATTAGAATATTTCACATAGAAAAAAATGTACTTTATTTTAATTAATAACTTTCGAAATTCTGAATAATTTTAAATAGAACGAAGGATATATTTTAGAATATATAATATAGTAGGTACTTTATTTTAAATAATAACTTTCGAAATTCTGAATAATATTAAATAGAACGAATTATATATATTAGAATATTTCGTTAAGGATTTAAGAACAGAAAAGTTGCAGAAACATGAATGCCACTCATAATTGACTATTAGCAAGTTGAGAAAGAAAATAATATTCAATAAAAAAGAATTTTATTTCTTTTTCTATAAAGGTAGAAGCTTAGAAATATTCCATATAAGTTTCTTGAATTTTCCTTAACATCCGAAAACTCCCACGCACTTCAAAAAATTAATTGAATAAAGTACTTAAAAAATAAAGATTATTTGTCCTATATTTGATAGCTGAAATTTTTGTTTTCAAAATTTTATTAACAAAATTAATCATTAAATCTTATGTAACGTCTAATATGAAAGAACGATTCTCATTAACAAGCTAAGACTTTAGTTCTTAATAAAAAATGTACTTCTTTTAAAAGAAATAATTTTCCTTTCAGAATTCATTAAAATAAATAAATAGTAGATTCAGGAAGATTGCTTAAATATTTACATATAAAAATGTGAAATTTTATTTCTTATTTACGATTCGCGCTTGAATAAAAAGTCGCATTTCGCAAAATTCTAGAATTTTCCATTGCATTCTATTGAGGTGAATGAAATAAGTAAAGCTAAGTTATAAAGTTAAAGAAAACATTATTTATATAAAAAGCATATGCGAGATTCTATTTCTTATTTAGTAGTTGCGCGTATGTAAAAAGCCAATTTACTCAAAATTCTAGAATTTTCCATCACATTCTACTGCAGTAAAAGAAAGAAAACTAGAAAACATTAAATTATTTATATATAAAATAAAGGGAAGTTTTATTTCTAAAATACGAGCTGAGCTTATATAAAAATACGAATTATGTAAAATTTTAGAGTTTTCTATCGCATTCTATTGAGGGGAATGCTAGAACACCAGAAAACACGTAACGAACAGCGTCACGCAAGTCTAGAATTTTCTATCGCATTCTATGGTGGTAAATGAAAGGGAACTAGAAAACATTTATATAAATTTTAGATTTCTTTTTATTATTTACTAGTAATTAAAATCAAATAAGACGACGTAATTTATTCACTCTAAATAACATGGGAAAAGAAGCTAGTTTCGACCAACTATTCTCCTTCATATTATAATAAAATGGGAAAATTATGAAAATTCCTTTTTTGATTTGCACATTACGAACTAAATATAATCATTAGTTATAGAATTAGAATATTTTCTCATTACATTAAGACAATTGCAAAAACAATGGTCAGAATCGAATAATTTTTTGAATTTCATTTTGTGGTCTTCTGTTAAATAGCTCAGAAACATGCGACGGAGATTGTTTAAATCTAATACAAATTCCATAAAGAAATAAATGTTACATATTTATGATTAAATGTAGAGATAATCTTTAATTTTAGAATGCTCTCAGTTTGGAATTTGTTACAATTTTTTATATTGATAAAACATTAGATTCTATTGACTTGACATAGACTTATGATATAAGTCTATCATAATAATTAATTCTTTAAAGAATTCTTCTAAATATATTAATATTTAAATATTACATAAATATCTGAAACATAAAATTTTAGTAAAAAGTTTCTATTTATAATTAGTGACTTTGTAAGAACAAATAATAAGCAACACTATTAAATATAATAAAAAGAAAAAGGAAATAACTTTGCTTAGTGCAAACTTTTTAAACTTGATAACAGATTTTACTTAATTCGATACAAATGAAAAATTAAAAATTCTTAAAAATTAATTTCGAAACTTATTTTCTTATTAAAAAATTATTATGTATTAAAAAAATTTTCCGATAGAATTTCTCATTTGAAATTAGAAAAGAAATAATTTGAAGCTTTGAATAAAAATGAATGCAAATAAATAATTTGAAGCTCTGAATAATGCATTATTCAATATTAATTAATGAAAGATAAAAATGATAAGAATTCAAACACGAATATTACAGTCTTGGAAGTACATCATGCACAATTCGTTGCCTTATTTATTATTCTCCTGTATATTATTATCTCAATTTACGAATTTCCATATTATTTTCAACTCATTCACTGAAGCAACATTTATAATACAACGAATATCTACCGAAGTAAAGTCCAAAGTATTTACACAAAATTAGTTACTGTTTTTATCATTCACCTGTATATTATAATCTAAACAGAGTAATATCATTTACGAATTTCCATATTATTTTCAACTCCACCACTGAAGTAACATTTACATTGTCTCGAATAACCGCTGAAGTAAAGTCCCAATCATTTGTCACTCGTTCGGAGTGTTTACAGAATCTTTAGCAGCTCTGAAGTGGAACATGTAAATTGTCATTTCGGTCTCAAGAGTTGAACTCAATTAGTTACGCTTCGATCTGGTCAGACCTCCCCGAAGCCGAATGTCTTAATTATCCACTCCCAACTGATTTAAACTGTTCATTTCAAATTATGCAAGCGATTTACACTTTACAGTTTTAAACTGGAGGAATAGTACAATTTTGTTAATGAAATTGCATTGAAACGTGGAATAATATATTTTTCTTTTGTAGTCCGTTTATCAAGACACATTTTTTAAAGTCTATTTAACAATTTAGTTTGATACAGCTATTTTTTGATAATTCTAAATTGAATAAATGTGTCAATAGTGCATTGGTAATATAGAAAATGATTTGTTTGTTTGCAGAAAATACGAATACGAGTGAAATAAGTAATTATAAATATTTTAGCTTTTGCTGAAACAATTACTTTAGTTGACAAAAACTATAAATTAATTTATTAAAGCTTTATAAACCATGCACATTTTGCCATAACATTATTATCGAAATATATCCTATTTATAAATGTAAATACTGTCATTTTTCTGTAGAAATCTTTCATAAATTTAAGTAATTAAGTTTTAATAGTAGAAATACTCAAAAGGTGTACCCAAGATTTGGTGTTGTGCCCTGCGATATCATAAAAAAATAATGTTCTAAGCGTAATTCCTCAATTCTTATTTTAAAACTAAAATTTACTTTTACTGGTATGGAATAGTTAACCTGTAGATATAGACAAGAGTTAACCTACTGAGGTAAATATATGAGTTAACCCGTATATAGTGAAGTTACCTATTTATAAATGCAAATATTATTAAATTTTTGCTAAAACTGTTCTCAAATTTAAGTAATTAAGTATAAATAGTAGAAACACTCCATTGTCAAACCTCTACCAAAGATTCAACATTATAGTCTGCTACAATAGGACAATGTTTTAAGAGTAAATGCGTAAATTCTTATTTTAGAATTAAAATTCAATAACATAACCGAGATAAAAACTATATTTATTATCTCCTCAGAGCATGTAATTTAAATTATCTCAATAAAATAGGAAAAATATTTAAAAAGACTTAAAACTTTTAAAAATTAGAAGAAATATAGAAATAAAATTTGCGTAATCGAAAACCTATTTTGCAGATTCTAAAGTAATAAAAATTTTTCAATCTCAATAATATTTCCAAATTTAAAGGAAAAAGTATGTTGGAAACTATGTAATTTTTAACTAAATATCAGATTAAAATTTCGAAAATGAGTAAGAGAATGCCGCTTTTACCTAAAGCAATGGCTATCAAATTTGATAACCCTATGTGTAAAATTTATCGCTGTAAAGTGTTAAAAATTATTTTCTTATTATATAAGCTGCAACAAATAATTTTTCGATGTAAGTCAGCCAGTAAAATTATCAGGATTAAAACAGGTTTGTAAGAAGATATGAAATAGAAATATTTTGGTAAAAAAATACATACTAGTAGCGCAGCTATTAGTGATTAAAAATTTATGTTTTTTATTTTTAAAATACGTTTATTAAAATTTTAACGTTCCTCAAATATTTACATTGAAAACACGACAAACCCAATTCAATTATTTCAGCTTGTATTTTGTAATAGACAATTTATGCTTTTAGCTTTTATTTTCGGCTGTAGATGACGAATTATTTTATTCAATAAAACTATTATCTTATTTTTCATTTTGGTTATTTTCTGCGAGATTTAAATTTGAATAATACGGATGAAGTTACCGAAAACTATATTGAAGATTTGCAAAAAATAGCATTATTTTCCATACAGTTTCTAAAAGAATGATAAAATGAGTATTCTATTCTATTTGCGTCATGACAATGAATGAACTTGAAAAAGAGATCCTTCATTGTAATTTTGTCACTATAAATGCTTTAAATAAATAAATAGATATTTCATTTAAGGTACAACAAACCATCTAAAAACGATAAATTTATGCATTTCAATGGATAAATTGCCTATGAATGTAACATTTAACAAAAACATAAATGCAAACTTATTTATCATTTAACCTATGATAAATTATTTTTTATAATAAACAATAAGATTTCTTATATTTATGCTTTACACAATTCAAATTAAATTTTTTTTATCACTCATTTTATCCAAAAGTGCTGTAAATTGCAAGATTTATAAAAGAATGTTAAGACGAATATTATATTACATTTATATCATCACAAAGCACGAACTACAAATAATGATCTTCGAATTTTATTTTACTATTAGAAATTTCTATTACAAATGAATAAAAAGATAAAATATGTCATCTGAAAGTGATAAATTTATTCATTTCATAAAATGTTGGAATTCAATGAATATATTTTCATTGAATATAATATTAAATTAAAACATAAATAAGCCTCCATTTCTCATTGAACTTATGATAAATTCTTTTTTAGGATAAAAAATAAAATTTCTTATATTTATGTTCTACACAATTAAAATTAAACCTTTCATATCATTCACTTTTAATTATGAGCGCTAAAAATTACAAGATTAATTTTAAACAAGATAAGAAAAAAAAGCAAAGCAACAAAACAGAGAAATTACAGCTTAATTCTTAATTACTGTCTGTGGGGAGCCATAAAATAAATTATTGGAACCGTTCATAGAACATTCAGGAAGACAAGCAGAAAAATATTCTTCTTTGCTTTAAGTTGAGGCAGAACAGCTATTATCTTAATTTACGTAAAAACATCGAAATGATTGAGTACGCAACTCATTAAACAATAATTTTTAGTAAAATGACACGCAAAGTAGAAAAGTGAAATAATTTTTGTTAAAAGTGCTTTATTAAAAATTTTTTTACAAAAAAACTTAGTAATTGTTTCTCTTTTTCGATAGAAATAATTCTGTGGTTAGAAGAAAAAATTTTTACAACATAAATGAGCAGACGAATTTTAGTTATTTAAGTCTGGATAAAATTGTTGTACAGAATATCTGCTTTTGTCAATTTTGTAAACTTTAATTTTATTTTTCTTTTGTAAAGTGTGAAATAAATTGAATTCTACTTTTATTTGAGTTGAAAATAGAATGGAATATAAAATTTTTTAGATTTCGTTTAATTTATTAAAATAAGGAGAAAAAAATAATATAACATTCCTATTAAGGAACATCATCAAAACAACAGATATTCACAGGTGAAAATTCATTGAAATTCTTCATACTTAGAAAGCAATTGAAAATATTTGTCCAATTACTTCGTCAAAAATTGCTTAGAATTTTAACTAATCTTTATCACACCAAAACTACCAAAATGCGAAGAAATAGCACTATACATTACAAACTTACTTATGAACAGGAATTTTGAATTGCATAGAACTAAGTCATGCAGAGAAACCGTTTATTAATATAGAATTTTAAAATGATTTTTATTCATGATTAATCAAACCTTTTAAGCAGATAATTGCTATAAAATAGCTTTGCTAAACTAAGGCTATAGAAATAACTATGGAACCATAAAAATTATAAACACTTGCACTAGTTATTAATTTATCATTATACAAATTATTCAAAATTTCGGAAAAAGTATTCTCTATAAATCAAATATAATGAATTTTATTTCCGTTTCAAGCGAAATGGATCTCATCTACTGGTATATCCCTGAGAATGATAAACAATATTTTTTTGTTAAAACTGATTCAAACGCAAATAATTCCCTGTAATGTGTATCGTTACTGTGTTGGTTTCACCAAAAACTTAGTTTATTGCATGAAAATAAGCACTTAGAAGCATAAAAAAATATAAAAATAACTTATTTTAATGTAAATTTAAACTAAAATCTTTAAATTTACGTTTAAAATTTTATAATTTGATGGAATCTGCGTTGAAAAATTTATTTTCACGAATTTATTTCAGACTGCTCTCTATAACTGTTGGAGCGTTCACCGTTTGGAGCAAATATTTATAAAGCACGGATTATAACAAAGTGTAGCTCTTTTAGGCTTTTCCTTACTTAATACTTTAAATTAATTCAATTATGTATGCATCAAAATAAAAAAAAATGTTTTGCATTATTTTATAAATGTATTAGAATTCTGAGAAACAGATAATTTGTCTACTTTGCATATAGTAAATGATGTATAATAGATGTATAT
>JAPMOQ010063219.1:582645-596308 GCA_026543055.1 Argiope trifasciata
TATGGTTTTGGCAATTATATACTGCTCTTAAAATAGCGATTACTTGGTTAAAATACAAATTTCGTCACAATTACCATAAAATTGCTCAAGTTTCTATTTTAGATAAAAAATGATTTTTATTGAATTTTTGTTTTTTAATTCAATAGTTTTGTCGTTTAAAATACCATAATATTTTATTAGCTCTGGAACTGTCTTAAAATGATATTGCTTTAAGTCCATGTCGAAGTTAAACATTAACGTTCTTAAAACTTTTATGCATATTTAAACTTTTCAAAAAATATACAAACTACAAATCGTATTTTGAGTTAAATATTATACACAGAATTTTACAGAAGGAAGAAATGAATAATAAAAAAAATCTACAGTAGGACTACAGAAAAAAAAATTATTGAAAAATTATACATGCAATCAAAAACCACCAATAACCTTTATGATGACATATATGATGTTTCTAAGTTTAAAAGCGCGTTAAACTATTTACCATAAAAATAAAACACAATCATGTAAGAAATTGCTTAACAATTTTTTGAATAAACAGCTCTATATTATTGAAAAAATTGTAAAGATTTCAGGTTTTCCTGCCGAAATTTCACAAACAATCGCAGGTACTTAAACAAATTCTGGATCAGATACTTAAAGTCTGAAAATCAGTAGCAGAAACGAAACTCTTCAAAAATAACTATACATAATCCGAATACCAAAATAATACAACGAATGAATTTCCTCACAGTTTTGATATGACGTTTTCCTTCCAGTAAGTCATCGGCAAAACTCACCACGTGGTATTTAAATGAAGCATGAAAAACATCTTAAAATGCTTTGCAGAACGTTATATTGAAATCATATATCGAAGTAAAGGACAAATTATCTGTCAACATATTTACCCGCTGTTCCTTTGCAATTAAGCAATTTCCAACAGTACAGTCACCTACCTTTATAAAATTCTACCGCGTTTCATCTGCATAAAGAGGTAGACATCCCAGCTTCACTCTTTTAAGCCTGCGAGTGAAGTAAGTCAAGGCAGTTTTTACGAGCCCAGTTAAACAATCGTAAAGGGATTTCTTTTTTTCCGAATTTTGTTTCTGCTTCAGAAATAACTTCTTCCTCACGCGATGGCAGGATTTTTCCTCCTTTTTCACTGGCAATTTCCTGGCAGACGAGGGGCAGTCGAAAAATTTCAATAAAGTACGCTTCGGGGGATGGGTAGGATGGGCCGGCTATCGGCTAAACGTCAATCGCAGGCAGGCGGTTTTTCGAGATGCCGGCGGCAGATAAAGGCGTGAAAAGTCTCCATAAACGTCAAAGATGAGTTTTATCGGCATCGCGTAATGGGATGATTAATTCGTATTATAACGCTTTTGCATAGATGGCTCGGATAATGCCGTTGGATTTGGATTGTGTTTAGAGAAGAAGAATTATGTTAATTTGTTTAAAACAAACAGTGAGGTTTTCTGTAAATGATTTTAGCATTAAAATGTGTACTTGTATATAATGAGTATCTGTATTTTTGAAAAGAAGTAAAATCTTGCTTAGTGCTGTGTCTCCTGATGAAACTAAAGTTTTCCTTTCGGTCTAACTGCTGTCTTGAATAATTCGTAAAGTCATGTTCTTATTTAGATTATCTATAGAATTATGATGATTGAAATAGTATTAAATGAAATGAAAAATAGCTTATATTATTCTTTTATTATTTATAATGCAAATGATATTGTCACGAAAATGGAGATATGAATTAATATTGAATTTCAGGAAATAGACAAAAACACATCTTTTGTCTAGCTATATTAACAATGATTTTGACTTGTTTTATTGCGTGTTGTAATTGAATATTGACTAAAATAAACCTTTGAGAGTGGCAATAATGAAAATTAAACCTTTCCATTATAAAAATGTATTGACAACCCTTGATTGAAAACTATTCTATTGTTTGAGATTAATATTACTATCAGTTTTTGTGGATAATCTTTGATTTTTGTGAATGTTTTGTAAATTTAAATAATAAAAAAATTTTGAAAATTTTTTTAAGGTAATTTTGTTCCGATTTTTTTTTAATAATTTGGTTAAATATAGGTAAAATCATTCTCCACTTCATTGTACTGCTTACAAAATCAGAATTTTGCATTTAATGGAATATTAAATAAAATCTTTAGGAAACTTTTATAATCATTAAAGTATTCTACTATGTTAAAAATGTTTATAGATCAGATTGGTGAATTTTAAATTATTATTTCCTGTAGTTTAGACTTTTCTCTTTCCATAACAGTTTATATTTTCTAAGAAAAGGAAGGCCGGACTTATTATCTAGGGGAATTTTAAACAAATACTACTTTTCAGCTAAAATTTAACTTCAATTTTCTCAGGACTTTAGTTTTCATAAAAATTATCCACTTTTAATATGATATCTCAAAACCTAACAAAGGTACTTATATAAAAATTTCAGCGTTGTGTTTTAAATAATATGACCAATGTTATTGTTGGTGATATATTTTTTCATTTATAGGTGTTTTTAGAAAAATAAAATTGTGAATTTATGGAAAGAAGGCATATATACGTATATTTTCTCATAACTTCCTTTTATCTTTCTTAGATTTCGGTTCATTTTGTTCATCATTATATTCCATAACTTGTGGACAAGAAAAATAGGATTACTGCATTACAATTTTATGAAGAGTGTTAACCGTTTTGGTTAAATTTCATTAACATTTACTTCAAAGTTTTCAATATCTCAAAAAATATTGTGATTTCAAATATTTTTTTGCATTTATAGTATTTGTAATAGATAATGCATCTAAAAAACACAAGCAGTTTTAAAAAAAATCCTATTTTTCAAAAAAATTCCTTCGGATGTTGTCGGATACCTTAGAGATTAAAAATTAAAAATTATTAAAAATTTGAACTTCTCGAGGTAGAGTTCTCACAATAGTATCCTTTCCTATCTAGGTCGGTTTCTTTGCTTGGTATAATTAAAAACTAAATACAAATAATGATTTTAAAAACCTGATGCCAAATAAAATAACCGAGGTGTCCTGATGAAAAAAAAAAAGAAAATTTTATGATTATTTTAAAATAATTCCACAAAATTTAACGAACATATTTACTGAAAGAAACGTAGAGAGAAAGTCCACTCTCCAAAATTGTCTCGCATATTTTCGAGTAAATGTGAGACCACCCTATTGAAGATGCTTTCTTATCAAAAAATAAATTGTAGATCTGGGTTGCCATTGGCGTAGAATTGTCACAAAAAAGGATTTTTTGAGTGAAACTCGCCTTTTAAAAAAATCATATGATTTTTATGATATTATTTTTGTCAATTAATTCCTGTTATGTGAGGAAGGTAATAAGGGTCTGGGAATCGATTTTTTTAAAAATTTCAGTTGTCTTTTGTCACACTGATTAAGACCTAAATTTGTAGTAAAATTTGAAAAGTACAATTGCAGTCACAAGATAGCACACTTGACTTAATTCCTTTGAAACTATAGCATCTATGTCATTTAAAAATATAAACTGGCATATTGTCAATTATTAAATAGATTTAATTCAAAATTTGGTTAAATTTTCATTTCAGATGCTAATCAGTGCACCAAATATTTCATGAAAGTTCTTAGGTTTTCAAAGCTTAACGTGTTCCTTTGTACTCGAACAACCGTATTTCAAATGAGTGTATTTTTTTCAGAAATCTATACTTATATTATAAATATGAATGTTTGGATGGGTAGATGGATGGATGGATAGATGTTTGTTCGTAAATCACGTCAAAATGGCTGATAAAAATTGGATGAAATTTAGCACAGTGAGAGATTTTAGTCTGGAATAGAACATACGCTACAATTTAACCCGGTTAATTGAGTGGTTAGTTTTTTATTAATTATTAACAAGATTTCGCACCAAAAAGCTGTGACCGAATCCAGGTAAAGATAAGTAAGATAAGTAACTAAAGATCCGCCAAAGATAAGTAAAGCTCCAGGAGCCTTACTTATCTTTGGAGGGATTCGGTTACAGCTTTTTGGTAATGCTCATGGTAATGCAGAAGACCTCATTTTTCCCAACAGTAATGAGGTTAGACTTAGTATGATTTCGACTGATTATTTCAAAGGATTCCGTTTATTTTCTTATTGTTTGAAAAATTAAAATCAAATGCTAATTAATCGATATTTCGGATTCATTGTGAAGTAATTTTAAATTAAAATAAAGCAGAATAACGGAAATAAAAAAAAAAAAATTTGCATTGTGTACTCCAACTGACGTAGGAAAGTCATGTATTTGCGTTACGTCAACTAGCGTTAAAAATTCACGTGTGATTGTTGACAACAGTGTTTTCATTTACATTAAAAGTTCAAAAATTATGTGCATAATACTGTTCTGGCTATTTCAATTTCGATCAATAAATAAAATGGATTCGATTTGATTTTAAAGGAATACGGACTTGATTTACTCCTTCGTTTTATTTCAGGTGCACATTGTAAATAAATTATTTTTGGGTTAGTAGTGTATTGTAAAATAGATGATTATGTTGCATTTTTATGACATATATTTTCCGTATATGCTTATAATTTTAAGTACATTGTTTCTAGGATAGTTTTAATCTTTTTGATTTGTTATTACTTGATGGTTTTTCGAAATTCCCGGAAAACGTAAATCAAATCTTTCGAAAAGGAGTAATCAAGCTCGGGCTATGACAGTAACTAGAAGTAGAAAGTCGAATCTTCAACTAGAATTTAGAAGAATTAAAGAAGTAGAGCGACAGGCTACATCTAGATAAGCTGAAACGCCATAAACAGTATTGGAATAACGGAATTGATCAGACCGTCTTATACATACACATCAGAAAAATTTCCCCCATACGAAATCGCGGGTAAAAGCTAGTCATCTATATATCTGAGTAAAGTCTAAATACTAAATTTTATTTATCCAGCTCAAAGGTTTTGAGTTAACACATTGACAGCCGGCCCCGCGAAAACGCTGAGTCTGTCACTTGAGCGTAATCATGAAATAAGAAACTGTATTTTTTTTCTATAATTATTAATTAAAAATTTCAATTTTGTTTCTATTTTTAATTTCCGTTAAAATGTATATGACGAATATGTGAATAAAATATTCTTTGTTACGAAAGTATATAATGTTTTAATATTTTTTTTTGGCTATTCAGTGATCAAAACAAACGAATATGGCCGGCTTTTGGGATTTTAGTGGCTGATACGTTGCCGCCGCTCAGGCTTTAAATGTCTCTTAGGTCATTGGCTATCAATGTGTTCAAATGTTTTCAAACAGAAATAATTGCAAATTGGGGTTTTTTAGTATCAGAGAAGTCTAAAATGTAAGAATTCCTCAATATTTTGATTTCGGATTTTTTCATTATTGTAAAAATATTTCCTTATACACTTCATACAAGAGAAATAAAAACAGTACTAATATGTACTATTAATACAAAAGCATTAAAGTTGGTAATATTTTAGACTTGACTTGTCAATCTTAGCATAAATTCAAAATTTTGTTCCTTTCTAAGGCAACAAAAACTGAGACAGAATGTAGGTATTTACATCTTAACAAATGTGCTAATTAATAAACAAAATGAAAAAGAAATTTATGAAAATAATATTAATATAATTTAAAATAATATAATTTTGTCGTTAAATACTCTAGTCAGTAAATACAGTAATTAAAAATAAAAGTTTAACTGTCAAATTTATTTAAAAATTCATGGTACTTATATTAATATAATTAAAGCGAATATTAATTTGTCTGAAATTTGAAGTACCATATAAAATTCGTTTCATGTGATTATAAATATTAAAGTTTTTGCTTGAAAAGTTAATTTTTGTGTTGAAAATGTAGTTAAAATTTATATTAACCCAATATAACTTAGCACTTAATGCTCTAGAAATGACAGTATGTTAAGTTTGTAAGCTGTACATTTAATGTGGGCTCTCTGAAGCATTACGGACAATTTTTGTTTCATGGGTGTAGCAAGACATACCAGATTGTAATCCTTATGATTTCGAAATAAACTACTAAGCAATAAATTTAAATCTTGAAATTGACGCTAAAAGGTGAATATTTCAAATCTTTTACGTAACATTGTAAAAACCTGGGAAGTTCCGCTGTTTATCAAAAATGAGTCCAAATACTCTTCGTTACTTAGAAACTAATCATCGTACACTAATACCTAAACATTTAGTTCAAACAGAAAACGGGGTTATAAAATTATATGTCATTTATAATTATGAAGAAGGCAGTCTTCACTTTAAAGTTGTACTTAATACGATGTTTTATAGAAACTTAGAGGCTTGTTTATTTTTAAGTCCTTCAGTTTTACCTGCTGACTTTACCTAGGGGATTGTGTTCAAGATGGCTAAGTTTAGGCATTTTATTTCGAGAATATAGGACAATAACAACATTGACAGTTCAATGCCTTTATTTGACAATTTTCAGATCCCTCCAAAATCACCAATAACTATTTTAAATTAAATGCCAAGATTTCACTAAAATGGAAACAGTCAAGCATTTACTTGATAGCGATTTTCAGATCGTTCTAAGATAACACAGATCAGCTATAAAAATTTATGTTAAAATCCTATAAAGAAAGTTGAAAACATTTTGCCGTTGGAGATATTTTTTTTTATGATTCATTGAAGGTACTTTTAAAATATTGAAATACCGTAACCTAAATTCAAGTTTTTAGTGACAATAAGCAAAGCAGATCAGTTAGTACTGGAAAACGCTCGCAGTTTAGTGTCGAATCATATACAAAATAGTTCAATTGACACAAAGCATATTGATTACATATAAAAAATAAATCCGGCATCTTGTTTAGGGGCAGCGCGTCTTCCCCGTGACCTCGGCGTCCCGGGTTCGAGTCCCGGTTCGGGCATGGTTATACTTCTGTGTTCTATCTGTGAGATGCATGAATGTGCCTTCCTCTAAAAAGTGGTTGGGTAAGTGAATGTGTGTGTCACCTTCATATGAGCTAGAAGTCAGCCTTCTCCCCTCTGGGTGCTCAGGGATCTTTACCCTCAGAAGCTACTACACCCCTTTTCTGTGGCAATACGGACACGAGATCATAAAAAATAAATTTTTCATCTCAAATTTCCTACAAAAATATTTTTAAAAATCTCCAATTCATCACTGATATCATTATACAATTCAGATAGATATTTTCCTTTATATGGTTAATCCTGTAAAATATTAGCCTAGTTGGTAAGGCGATGAACTTGCATACTTTAAGTTGCGAGTTCTGCTTGCCTGCTGAAGAATCTCCATATGTGTGGTGACTGGTGCACATATAAATCTGTCGTGGTCACAAAATCTTCCCTGTTGAGAGTAATACTACTGGGGATGCTGGTTCAGAGTTGATCTTTCTCTGCTTGAGGTCTAAATCACGACCTGTGGTTGAGTAAATGAAAATGCATGAATGAAAGTCCGCCTCGTAAAAAAGGTTGTGGCGAGTGAGTGGCAAAGTCGTACTTTTGGCTCTAGATGACGTCACTGAAAAAAATCAATTGACGCAACTTATTGGCTCAAATCGCTGTGTGTCATCGGCTGAAACAACAAATATAATTGATTTATTATTTTCAATGCGATTATTTGCTGTACTTACTTAAATTCATAAAATGATTATTATAATTACAGTACTCAATATGTTTTCTACTCTTAAATCATGAATTATTTTTTTTATAATCCATGTTCACAAACACGCACTTTTATGAAAAGTCTGAAAATTACCATATCGATTTTTATTCCATTACATTGACAAAGAAAAAAATATTGTTTATTGCAGAAATTATATTTGAAAGAAAACTTTTAATGCTAATTTCAAACATTGCAAAAAAGAATTTTTCAGTTGTTTCAACAAAATATAGGAAATATACAACTTTCCTGTTATAAAAAAAGCTGACTAAGTATAGTTCTATCTTTAGGAATTTTTTAATTTTATTTGCTTACGTCAACTTAATTAATTGTTGTAAAAGAATCAAGCTTAAATTATCTTATTTGAAATGAGTGTTCAATAATTATATTTTTAGGTAAAATATCGTATTTCAGAAGAGCGACTAAATAATTAGGCATATCAAATTTTGAAAATTCTTTATTTATAGGATATATAATGCAAATTATTCTAATTTTGCTGTTTTTATGTAAAAAGAACTTGACATGTAGCCATTTAATACTGCTGGTAAAATTTTTAATTATTCGAATATTTTCAACTTTGTTAGTATTTGTTGATTAGTTAATATTTACATATTCCAGAATTTTCTATATTTAGAATAAAATTTATATAAAATAATTATTCCCATATTTTGTTGAAATTCAAGAAAAAATAATGATTTAACTAAATACAAATTTTAGTATAATTACAATTCGTCATTCATATATTATTTAGAATATAGAATTTTAATCAATATAGAAAAATGATCATTACTTATTACAATTATATTAATCATGTATTTCAAATAAGCTATTATAATTTTATTTTTAATGTAATAATTTCTTACCAATTTTTCTCGCAATCTGTGAAATGGAATGATAAAATAATTTGGTAAATTTAGTGAAATATTTATGGAAAAATAAATATTTATATATTCAATAAATTGTTATTTGTATTAAATAAAAAGTTGATATCTTAAATAAAAAATATATTTAATTAATATAAACATTTTATTAAATTGATTAGTAAACTTTTCAAAAAGAATAAAATAGATAAAATTTATGTTTTTTAATTTCCAGATAAAAAATTTTGTCCTGATGAATGCGAATTCCTTTAATACCATCCAATCCGATTTATCTTGAATATGCTCAAAAAATCCAGTCATTGAAAATATCCAAATAAACGTGCAAATACCCTATCGTTATGCATATTCAAATTAAATCATTTGGGGAATTTTATGCCCGATTGTATTGGTAGACACAGACATTTTCAGTCACACGGTCTATGTTTGTATAAGACATGGGCATTCTCTCTTTAGCAATTTAAAAATTTATTAAGAGTCAACATTGCTTTCATTCGATAAGGCATCTTTCATCACGTTCATTAAAATATTCAGATGGAATTTTACCAAAATGCTTAAAATTGGGGCACTGTTGGATTAGCTAGTCAAATGTTTAAATTGGTAAAGTTAAATTGCTAAAAGTAATGCCATCTATAATTGTAAGGAAGTCGATTCTTTTGATAGCTTTAATTTCTTTTTTTTTTTTGATAATTTAACAATGATGAATGCATTATTATAGTCAAAAATATTAATAATATTATCTAAGAAATATATAAATTTTTTTAAAAATTAAAAAAAATCTTTTTTTTTTGCATAAAAATCAAATTTAAACGATATTCTCTAAAAGACATATACTATAGGAATGATATTTATATATAAAAGAATTATTTTGAATTAATCAAGCATCTAATAAGCTTTAATAATTAGTACATGATATATGACTAAATTGTAATTAAATAATTATTTAAATATATTTTTTAAATATTTAAATCTGAAATTGCCTCACGAGAAATGTTTTCTGTTTTAATTTCTTTTAAAGAGAGTTAAATCAGTACTTATTTGATTTCGATATTTTATGGTGAGTTTGATCCAAAAACAAGAAATTATAAATTTTTTGAGAGCTTTAAATTCATTTACATTTACATTGTGTCCTGACACAGACTGACGACTTTCAAAAATGTATCACAGGAGAACAGTTAAGGTTAAAAAGATTATTCTTGTGACAAATTCATGTGTCAAGGTATAAATTTTTCTTCCCGCAGCTTTTTGTTTTAGGTCGAAAAATTGTCAATAGATAACGCTGCAAGATCTTTTTATTGCTTTTGTCCACAGACCTTTTTTGCATCAAAATACCCAGGGACTACACTTTTAACTTTAGAAAGTGTGTTTGTGTGTGTGATTGGACGAGCTGTAAAGGGTTGAACAGCAGACTCTGTAGGAAACATTCGTACTATGATTTTTATTTATTAAAATATTTGGAAAAATTGTGATATAATTTTCAAATATTACTTTACTTATATGCTTACTGTCTGCATCACCATCCATTTATAAATACTTTAACTAAAAAAACTATGCGATGAAACATTTATGTACTGGCACAGGACTTTGTTGTAAGAATTGTTTTTTTTTAAACTTAACTATTTTCCTGTTATGTATTTTTGAAAATTGCCAGTCTGTTTCAGAATACCCTATATTTACTGAACTCAAAATACGAATAAAGTTCAGATTGAAGACCTTTTAAGCAGTAACTTCATAGGGATAGTTTGAAAACTTATCAGAAAACTAAACACTTCAGTACGTGAAAAATTTGAGCTATTTCTGAGGTTAGAAGTCAAATTTTCATTATCCGAAAGAAGATGAAGACTCCTGTCATCCTAATTCGATATAAACTATTGAAAAAATGTAACAAAAATGATTCAATTTAAGTTAAACTCAGAAGCTATATCGCATTTGCAACCGATCCGTATTGGGTTAATAGTTATTCGATTTAGAGGAATCAGAAAAAATTCAATCTGCTACGAATTTCCAACAATCGTGCTGAAAATCACTGATGTATGTTATCAAGAAGGAATGAATTTGATCAAAACACAATGATAGAAACATAAAAGATACTGTATTTTTTTAAAATCTTAGTAAACTTGTATGCCAATTACATTGTGAATGTGCGAGCCAACATATCTTTGGTTTTAGTTTAGATAGATAATTTAAATATGAAATGTTTTTCTTAAAAATTTATAGAAAATTAGTTTATTAAACACTAATTTTCTGATAACTTTGAGAGAACTTAAGGTTTATGACTACATCATGGTTAAATAATTTTGGAAGGAGAACATTCTGTGCATCAAAATTACATAAAAGTTATCATTATGCTTTAGCTTAAAACTTTTGAATTTCATTAAATATATCATTGTATCGGTAGGAAAAATACATTTTTATTTATTGATAATTCAAAAATGATAATATAAATTTTAAATATAAATATTAGAGTGTTTCAAAAGTTTCTTTCTCATCGCATTATGAATGACCGTATGTGGTTCTGCTTGCTTATTATTAGCCGTATCTATCATTGGTTTCAGTCGTAAAAGAATTCTAATGCACCCCCAAAGAAGTCTAAATACCAAAAATATTCTTTTGTCCATTTGCTGGGATTGGTAAGGTGTAGTTTTTTAGGACTATTTCCTCAGGAAGAAAGATTAAATACTACGAAATATTATCATCAACTGAATCAAATGAGAGCTGTCATGGCAAACAAATTAATGAACCGATGAGGCTTTTTTTTCCTCTTGGCAACGTGAGACCAAATATTTGTATTAATAGTAAAAGATAAATTCTTACCGTTTGGCTGGGATGTCTTACAGCTTCTTGCATACTCTCCAGATCTATCCCCATCTGATTATTGCTTATTTCTGTCCTAAAAAAACTCCATCAGTGAAATAAGAACGCATTTCGAGGAGTATTTTTTTGTCCAATACACAAAAATTTTGGAAAGAAAGCATAATGAGGCTTCCTGAGAGTTGGAAGAAAGTAATAGAGCAAAAGGACTCGTATATAAAAATAAGTAATATCTTAAATAGAAAATATTGTGTATTCATTTCATATAAGAAATAGGAAATAAACTTATGGGACAACTTAATATCATTCAATTCAAAAAGGCTTCTTTATTTGGAAATAATGTTAGAAAATCAAAAAGCTAACACTATATCATTATTCATTTCAGCTTGAAATTATTTATGATATGCCACCTAATTATAACACAATGTATTATATTTATGTACTTACCTTAAAGATTATAACCATTCATTAATTATTCAGTACCATATCTAAAAAAAGAGATTCACTACACATACATGCACAACAGATATCTAATTTCTCATTGTTCAAAATGTCTATCCACCCAAAGAACGAATTCTTACCTCTCGTGAGCCTGCAGTAATAAAACAGTCAGGAAACATAAAAACACCTTAACTAGGCGTGTCCTGAAGAAGACACCAGTAGATGAACTGCTTCACAGAAAACGCACAGTTTGACATTTGTCTTGCTTCCGACGATGAATTAACGGTCCCAGAAACGTGTTCTTTCACTCCTTGGCTTCGAATTTACTACCGAGAATTTTCCACTCATGGATTTCGTGACTGCTTTGAAAGTCCGAAATGAAAAGGAACGCCTGTGTTGAAGATGAGAGGTGAGTTACTCGTAGATTAAGAAAAGTCTGCGGCAAAGTTGTCGCCTCGCTTTTAAGTTGCCTCTTCAAAATCGTGTTTGCATCCTTTTTACGCTCAGTTATTCCGATGCCTGGCTTTTCAATCCTTTGGAATACCTGGTTCCCAGAGCCTGTTAAGTTTTATAATGTGTCCGCTAGATTAAACTTGACAGCGACTAAGTCTTTTCTTGGATCGAATTCTGGGTTACGGATTTGATCCGGTTATTGTTTCTACTTGTTGGGGGTTTGGGTTGGTTTTAACGAGATCTTTATTTAAAAGAGATAAAATTCTTTGTAATATTTTAAGTTCGTTAAATTTGGTAATTGCTGTTATAGTGATTTGTAAAGTTTAAGAAATGCTTCATTTATTGTAAGGTAGTTTTGTAGTTATTAAATTTTATACAGTGATTAAAATTGTTACAATTTATTCACATTAGGAGCATTTGTTAGAAAATGAAATCTAATTTTATGCATAAGACAAAGTCGAAAGAGAAAATCTTATACAATATGTTCTGGATAGATATATATCCTTGAAAAGATTTGGTATTTTAATTTTGTAACTATGTATCTACAGCGTCGATTTAATATTGGGAAGACATTGATAAAATACGAATTGTTGCACACATTTTTCAAACAAAATAAGATACCTTCCTTACAAAAATAACAAGAATTTTTCTATATTGCAGTATTAAGAAGTATATTATGTATAAATGTTTTAGAATTGCTTTTCCACTTGAAACAGAAGTATAGCTGCTCTAAAAATTAAAATTTCCCATTTTATAACAAATCGATTGATTATTGCTTCTTAAAATTATATCAATTAATATCCCTTTAGAATTCGTAGTTCACAGAGTTATTTCATTTTTATTAGCTTTATTTAATTTACTAGCTATATTTTTGAATAATTTTTATGAAAAGTATTAAATAGATCTGGCACACTGTTTGGATGAAATCATATCTTTGTCTCTATTCGAAAAAAAAAAATTAAAAATAAATGAAGATTAAAGAATTGTTTTCATTCAATCAAGTTTCCAATTTCCGCATTCTTTGGATAAAATTAGTTTCGTACAATTATAGCTCCCCGAATTTGCAGTTAAACACTTTTAGCATTAATTATTTACTAGACTGATAGTTAAAGGACAACTGAACTGTCAACAGACGTTAATAACTGGTTTGCGTGTTTCAAGGATATAATAACGTTTTTCTCATTCCATTTGCAACTGCACTCTTTAATATTTCGTTTCATTAAAAAGTAAAGAAAGAGAAAAATAACGTTGTACTTTTAAAAAAGATTTATAATCAAATTTATCAGCTCTTTTTTACTTTTCTAAGTTATCATGTTTAAAATATATAAAGCATTAAAAACTAGAAGAATTCGCAGAAATATATAATTTTAAAACGATATTTGTTATTTAGCTAAAATTTATATATATAAGCACACACACACACACACACACACACACACACACACACACACACACAC
>JAPMOQ010063219.1:596318-711971 GCA_026543055.1 Argiope trifasciata
CACACACACACACACACACACACACACACACACACACACACACACACACACACACACACACACACACACACACACACACACACACACATGATTTAAATTTAGTTAATTTCCTAATTTTTAGCTTAATTCAGCACACATTAGCAACTTTCTAAAATATTCTATTTCCTGATCCCATTCCACTTTTTCTATGCTTTCGTCAGTGGTTCCCAAGATCCAAACGAAAGGATAAAAAATTGCTGACCTAAGCAAACTTTTTAAAAAGATCCCTAGAATTCTCTTACCTAAATTTACACTTTAAAGAAATTCCTATCAAAATCTCACAGGGATAAAATTTTCATTAGCTTTTCCGTGTTTGTATGATGTACTCGTCGCTTACGCTTGCATATAAATCAAGCGTCCCGTAATGCAATAAAACGTATAGTACTTTTAGAATGTGAGCATTGTATCTGAAGAAATAAAAATAACTTATTGGTTTTAAACCATATTTGAAATATGTTGTTTTAAGAATTTCTAATAAAAACAAGCTCTATTTCGTATTTAAGGCATATAATAAAGATGTTATTCAGGTGAAAGAACCAAAGCCTTGATGACGATAAGCCAAACAAAAAATGAATCATTTCAATGTAAGAAATTAGGATGGGATACGCTTGAAATGATTCCTACGTATTAAAAATCAGGAAATAATCTTTTTCTTAGAATGGATATGCAAACTAATAGGATTTATTCTGGTATCCATCATTAATTATATAGACTAGAAAAAAATCTGATTATAGGTTTTCGAACAAGAAATCCAGATCAAAGAACGTCGGCCTCAAAGTCTATCCGCGGAACTTCGTTATATCCTCCCACAATGAAACGCATCGCCTGGGTCACGTACGTTCCAAACGGCGGAGACACAAACCGCCGTCCATACGAGTCTGATTGAATTAACACACCCGGAATAAAACAGCAAGTCTTCTGTAAAAGGCTTCGAAGAAACCGTTCATTTGTTGGATATTTATATGTTTCTGTTACGAGACGGATTTGTTCTTGAATGCTGTTTATGGCATTTTTCAGTCTATATAAAGTATTCAAGCATCAAAAAGTTTATGGAAATTCTCAGCCTATGTAAAATATTGACGCACAATACGCCTGTGACATTTATCAGTCTATGTAAAATATTGAAGCTAATTTTTATAACATTTCTCAGTCTTTATAAAATATTGAAGCAGAATAAGGTTAAAATATTTCTGAGTTTATGTAAAATATTGAAGCATTATAAGTTTATGACATTTGTCAGTCGATTTAAAATGCTGAAGTATAATAAATATTTGGCATTTCTCAGTCTATTTAAAGTACCGAAGCATAATAAATTTCTGACATTTCTCTGTCTATGTATAATACCAAAAAAAATTTTTTTCTAACTTTTTTCAGTCTAGGTTAAATATTGATGCAGAATAAGCTTAACATATTTTTCAGTCTATGAAAAATAGAGAAGCATAGTAAGATTATTTCAGTCTATATAAAATATTGAATCATAATAAGTGTATGGGATTTATTACACTTATGATTCAATATGTGTATGATATCAGTCTAAATAAATAATATAAAATATTAAATTCTAATAAGTTTATGATATTTCTTAATTTAAATAAATAATATTAAATTCTAATAAGTTTATGAGATTTCTTAATTTAAATAAGTAATATTAAATTCTAATAAGTTTATGGGATTTCTCAGTCTATGTAAAATATTTATAATAAGCATGAGTTAAAATAATTATTTTTGATTTTCGAATAACATATTTTTCGATTATATATACATTTTTAATGATATAATAGATCTCATAGCTCCTGACAGGATCATGAAACTAATTCAGAAACTGGAGCAAAAAAATAGATTTGAAAAATGATTAAAACAAGCTAAAAAGTAACTACAAAATAATTAAACCAGTTGAAATGCAAAATTTACCTGGTTTAATAAATAATGCATAAATTTCAAGTACATAGAAAATAAATTTAATAAAAAACCACAATAAGTAATCATAGATAAATTATTTAATTTTTTTGAATATAATGAATGAGTAATTTTAATAACGATACTCCCACAACAGTTTGGATAAAATGATTGTTCAATATATTTTCAAAATTATTAGAAATATTACCATCTAATGGGTTCAAATAATTTCCAAAAAAAGGGAAAAAAATATTTATTGTCATTTTTATTGTACTCTTTACATTATTGTCTTCAAATTAATTCAGGGTTTAAAAACCTTTCACTTAAAATATCTCATAGGACACAAGAAAGGGCCAAATCACTGTCAAAAGCAATTCAAAAAATGAAGTTTAACTAATTTAGTTTTTACTTCACCTTAAGTGTAATGATTATGAATTACCAGCAGAATTTAAAAATTTTGTTAATATTTAAAGTGATCGAGAGAAAAATGGAATTAACAAGGAATTCGATAAAAAAAATATTATCTATCCAAATTATAACTGTCAAAACTTTTATTATTAATCAATTTCTGTGATTTTATGAATACATGATGAATTGAAATATTGGATGTCTAGAATATGTAAATTAAATAAATTATGTATTAATATGTATAATAAATATTTTCAAGATCAATTGAAAAATAAAACCATTAAGATATATTTTTTAATTATTAAATAAAATATGAAGCTATTTAAATTCTATTTACAAAATTTTTAATTAAATTAAAACATAATACTAAAATTGATACATTCTATATAAAATTTTAAACAACATACTGTCAATTTAAGTATCATGAAGTTTTTTATATGTAAATTAATTAGGCAATAAATACAATTCCTTTTCATTGTATGTAATTTAATATCGTGACATTAAAGTTTTTCTAAATGTATTTTTATTGTTTAATTATAAATTGATTAAAGTTTAAAATAAATTTGTTATTACTGAATAAGAACGTTTAAGAGCGTTCGAACACATTTTCTCAAACAAATACTCAGTATTTTTGAAGACAAATAAAAATAGAACTGATTGATAAAACGTTTTTTTAATTAAATTATTAATGAAAAATGCATGAATTTTTATTATTCACCAAAGTATCACATTTCCAATTCAATTAATGAAAAATTCGTGGAATAATTTCTGTTTGTTGTAACCTTTATGGAAATTATTTTCATGAAGAAGAAGAATTATTAAATTTATTTTCATGCATTTCATCTGCAAGTCATAAATCGTATCCTTAAATACTTGGTTTTTTATCTGTTTATCTGGTATTCTCTTATTAAAAATAATAATAAAAATTTGTAATATAAAACCATAGAAAATGTTTCAACTTTATTCGAGCAAGCATAATTAAACTCATTTTCAATCTAGGAAATCATGAACTTATTTATAATCTATGAAGTCAAAAACTAATTATTAATCTATGAAGAAACTATCATTTACTGGTCTTTAAATCTTCATATTCTAAATTACATACGTATTCTCAGGAAAGTTACTTTTATATAAGCATGTATTTCATTATTTTCTACTGGAGAATATTTCATTGTAAAAAAATTTAAAAAATCGCCCTGGAAAATTAACTTTTATTCATAACAAAATTTAATAAAATTTCATTAAATAATAATTTATTAAAAAATAAATAAAAGTCTTAAATTTAATCTAGTTCTCAACCATATTCTCTTTCTTTATAAAAATACAAACCCATAAAATTGGGCGGAATTTCAATTAAGCTTTAGATAGATTTTTTAAAAAAGAAAAAAATAACAACAAATAATTTTCATTTATGTATATTATCGCATAGTAATGTTTACAGATCTGTATATTATCTCTAAATTAAACTATACACCTAATGAAAAATGTCACTGAGTACCTTCTGGTGAGGGATCATTAAAATTAAAGCTACAAAATGCAACAACTTATCACTTCTTACAGTATGTTGATGATAAGAAGTAATAACATGTTGTATGATATCTGATGCCCTTTAAAAAGTCTTTATGGTATCTAATGCCCTTGAAAAAGTCTTTATGACATCTAATGCCCTTGAAAAATCGCTGTGATATTTGATGTCCTTGAAAAAGTCTGTTTCTTCAATTTGAGACATTCAGGCAATTTCAATTGGAAAAGATTTTTGCTCTTCGATGAGATTTGATATGCTGAAATACAAAATATATTAGTAGAAATCTGTAAATCTCTTTTCTCAGCAACAACAGAACAATGACACCAAACAATACCTTTAACAGTATCCTCAACAATGTAACCAAAAACTATGTGAAAATATGAATGACAATTTAAACACGCTATCCATAACTTACGCATAACAATGCATGACACGCTTCATCTCTCAAATGAATCCAAGAATTTTTCCTTTGAATATTAATTAAAATTTCATTATTTTTCATTATTTAGTATATTCTGCAAAAACTATATTTACACAATGCAGATTTCAAACAGCTTCCAAAAGTTCTAATATAATTTTCTGATTTCTACAATTCACTGTCTAATTTCAATAAATTTTTAAATATGGTTTTAAATATTTAATAGGTTAATTGATTTCTTTTACTAAAATTTTTAGTTATTTTCATTGGTTTAGGATTTTTGATTGATTTTTAGATTAATTTTCGGTAATTAGCTTAAACTATTCAGCTTATATTTCACAACCATACAATAATATTAAAATGTTTATGTTATGCACGTTATCTTTGCTATATAAATAGGAGTAAATTTACAAAATTTAAAAGAAACAATATTAATCTTCAATCAGTATTATGATACGATGTTGAGGGTTTTGATTCCTTTAAAGTTTCAAAGATCAAGTGGAAAATTTATTTACAAGTAGTATTTCTTCAATAAATTCATATAATCTTTTATATAAAAAGAAAATATATTTCCATTTTTCTTGATATTTATATTGATAATTGAACATGATTTCATCACATTTTCGACAGTAATAATATCAATATTTTATTAAATAGCTTAGATATAGCCAATTTAATATTGCAATTATAAATGTTATTTCAAGTTTATGCAGGTAAAAATAAATTAATTGTTTTTAAAAACATATCTTTAAGATTTATACAAAATATCCCTTATTTTCAGCTAGAGAAACTCAATGAAATTTGCACCTTGATTTTATAAAGCTCCATTTGCGATAAAAATATTTATGCATTTTCGATTTTGAAAATATTTTGTAGTCATATAATAATAAATATCTTCCGAGGAAACCAACTTGCCTTTCAACATAGATTATTAATCTTGAAATGCAATTGAAAATTATATAAACCATCAAAATATTTCTTCTCAAAAACATTGTTTTCTTTTAAAATACGAAAGAATTAAACATTTCACGCTGTTGTTTTGCAAACTCAAAAAGAAAATTAGTTCTTTAAAACGAAAGAGAAATCTCTAAGCTCAATTTGTTTTTGTTTTTAAACTGTAAATTGAAAATGATGTGTACACATTCATAACATTCTTATTAATAGATTCATTCCACCTTTTTCGAAAAATGACGAAAAACAATTCCCTTTTCATTTTTTTATAATTAAGGAACAGATATCTGGAATGGATTATTATCCTTGGAGCCATGATTTGTCCCAATAATCAACAGACTATTACATGATGATCATTTTCCTATTGAAGACCGTTTTTTTTTAAGACAGATTTCAATCTACTTACCCATGTTGTCGTTACTCAACATAATGACTATTAAGGACGTGTAATTGAATTCTACTCAGATGATCGTTTTGTAAATAACCTTACTCAATCATTTTGATAATCATCGTTGGAATTATTTCCCCCCGATTGCTATTTTCTTACGGAATGAATAATTTACGTGAAGAATTGAAATTGGATTTCATTGCTAATTTTGATTTTAAATAATTAAGAAAACGGGGATTCTGTCCCTTTTCTTTTTATTTTGCATTCATTTTATTCATGTTAATGAATTTGTATTAGACAATTAATTGCTAAAGAAGGTAAGCAGAAATAACAATCTTATTATCAAGAGATGCAAATTGCCTACTTTAAATTGTTGTCTAATACCATTAATATAAGATTTATATCTAGATAGCATTTCCTTGTGATTTTAAGCATTATTTGTTGAATTCAACACAATCCAATACACAATTTTAGTGACACACTGATATTATTTAATATAAAGATTTTTCACTTGTTCTAAGGCAAAAGTAACCTTTTTTAATACTAGTTTCAAAAGTTTGTCAAAAGAGTGCAAACAAAAATTAAGAATTTGTTTTTAGACAATGCAATCATTCTTATGAAATAAAATGTCAATAATTGAATTAAAGTTAAAATAACTTTCGAATTACTATTTTAGAAGGTGTATCTCGTTTTCTTCGTACAACATTTCGTGGAGTACACTACGTTTCTGTAATGCATTTTTTTCAAAAAATATGCACAAAACCAATCAATGTAAGAGTATTTAATTCATAGTAAACCATAATTAAATTTTATAAAATTTTAAAATAGTCATTTAAATACATCTGCTACATGTTCTTAAAATAAATCGTCACATTTTATTAATAGTAGTTATAATTTTAATTAAACAATTATGATGGCTGATATAATACACCAAAAATTGGCAAATTATGAAAAGTGCAATAAATAGGAAACAATATATTTTTTATTTAAAATGCTCATTTGTATTACAACAGTTAATCCAAAATATTCAATTTGTGTTAGTTACAGTTTACGTAGCACATACTAAATTCCAAGCTATAACTTTTCAAATCCATCACGCATTTTATAGAAAAAAAAAAGAAAATAAATTCATTGTTTTAGTCTGAAACATTAGTTTACAAGGCTTGCTTTATCAGCCTAGTACTTGTTTGGTTTATTTACATTAGACATAGTATTTTTTGCGTCTTTTCAAAACATTTAGAATGGATACCCAATTTTAATCTTTTAGAATGTATCATTTAAAAGATCTTTTATCATAATTATTTACTTTTGAAATTTTTCTTATCTGAAATCACTACAAAATGAAAAATATTAATTTTATTTATACTGAAATGCATAACATTATGAAATTCTCTGTCAGTCCCCTTAACTTTGAATTTTTATGAATTAAATTGAATTTTATAAATTATTGAATTAAATGATTGAATTTCCTCAAGATTTTTTATTATATCCTTGGTAAATTGTGCTAAACATTTAATCCCTATGATATTTAATTAAATAGTAAAACTTGAGATATACTTCGGAATTTTTCAAACAAATGATCAGAAACATTTATTACGCAAAAATATTATCTGCGCATCTTAAGTAATTATAAGCTATCTATTCATTAATAATAATACCATTGTGATGCAATTTTTCTTTACTTTTATTAAAATTCATTTTAAACATATCATTATTTTTTTAAATCTTACTTTCATGGGTTTCTGCAGTTTTCAAAATATCTATAAAGAATATTGCTTTCATTTCACATTAACTATAAGGAAGTGTTTTAATTCTATTATCTATTTAGTAGTTGGTAACACCTTTTATTTATTATACACATGAAGTATTCCAATGACATTTCCTACACTGCTATGCGATGTTCATGTTTAATTTTCTTAAATTGTTAATTCTTTCTGATCCTATTTTCGCAAATCCAGATTAGTATAGGAATTCAAATTATAGAATAGATTTACTTCAAACACTGTTCATAATAGTTATGATGTATGAAGAAGGTTTTAGAGAAGATTTCACGATAATTAATTTAAAGTTATTTTTTTATTATCAGAAACTATAATTCATTGAGTTACACGAATAGAAAATTAAATTATTATTTCATACCAAACTATAGTGCAGGTGCAACGTTGCACAAGCTAATAGCGTTGATTTGTACAAGCTTCGTTTGATAAAATGAAAAAAATTAAAGCAAGAGCGAATGAGCTGTATTATAAAAAAGTATTTCACTTTCTGGGACTTGAAAAATGTTTCTATATTTTTTAAATTATTATGAAATGTCTTGATGATTAAAAGTTTATACAAAACATAATTACTTCCTTTTAAAGTTCGATGTAGATTTAAATTTAATAAATAAAATGTTTACCTTCATATTCCACGATAAAACACTTATTTAAGCTACCAGTTACAATGTTTAAATAAATTCTATATAATTCTTTGAAATAGCAATGATAAATTATAGAAACAAACGCCTTGCTGTTTTGCAAATTTTAAAAATTGTTTAATATAGATTGTAATATCACAAGAGAGTTCATGATATTAAATTGCCTGGCACAGTATTTTTTTCGTTTTGATTAAAATTAAATTTCCGAGGATAAAAAGAAAAGATTTGTGACGGAATTATATCGAGAGATAACTTTAATCATGTTTTTGCTGAAGAAAATTATTTTATGAATTTTAATTATCTAACTTGAATTCAATAATTTAAATGTTTGATATAAATATATTTGATTATAAATACAACGAAATTTGATCACAAATTTGTGTAAGTGACCGTTTAGTGATGGTTTGAGGTAATTAATTTTATACGAATACTGAAAAAGAAAAAAATGCAACGATCAACTTCGCACATATATTGTTAGTAATAAAAAATATTTTTAACAACGAAAATAAATTCATTTAAAAACTTTAAAAAAGTCGGGAATGGAATATTAATGATATATCAAATTTGGTTCGAATTCTTTTATATCATTAAATGCTGTCGGTACAAAACATGTTTAAAATTGATTTTAAGACTTACAGAAAAAATGAGTCTCAAATAACTGAATTAGAAGTATAAAAATGTTAATAAATCTTATAAGTTTGCTTTTTTATCACTGTAAACACACACCATACAAGTTTTAAACACAGCTTGTTAGTTTCATTATTAGTTAGATGCAATAGTTAATATAATTCAAAATTAAATTCGAAAGTAAGAATAGAATAGAAATCAAAACTAAATAGTTAACAGAATACAAAATTAAATCCATACATTATAAGTTGGATTTTAAAATAATCAGGGAAACAAATCTAATTTTAAAAGCTCAAAAAGTGGTAATACTTTATTATAAATTATTTTAATTCCATAAATTAAAAATTTAATATTCAGCATTATTATCGATTCTGAAATTTATCCACGCGTTAAAAAAACACCATTTGAATATCATCACATTTCTTAGATTAGAAATTCAAGATAGTTATTAAAATGTTATTTAGTTTCAATATACCATATAGGGCATTAAACCCTAACTCTAAAAGAGCACGCGATGTATGGATAGCAGAGACGAAATATTTATGCATTTCAGTGAATTTTGACTTTAAATTACTCCAGAGATTCTAAGCACTTCTCTGAAAATGTTATAATGATATTTATGAAATCTTCGCCCTGACTCGTCTTTGCTGGGAAGATACCAATTTTAAGGTGGATTATATTTCAGTAAGAAAATTTCTCTTTCTGTAACTTAATAAGGTAAAAGAATCGGGATCGCAAAAGTAATATATTCCATTAAATAATCTTCCTGTACGATTTCGTCGAGTGCTTCATATTTTGCATAAAGAGTTGTCTGAATCTGACGATGTAACGCAAATTTATTTTGTTGAAGATTAATCTGCTCCATATCCTGGCAATTAATTGTATTCTTACGTAGGTTTATTTTTGCAATAAACCTACATGCGATTAGTTTTGAACATAATCGCATTCTTTAAACATAGGATTCTAAATTCCATATAGAAGAATTGATAATAGATTGCATAGATCAATTATATATGGTGGGGATTGTGATAAGAGTATCTTCTGTCAAAGATGTTGTTTCCAGTATTAAAAAATAAGAATATAAATTATTTCATCATATTTTTATTGCATTTAGAAATAGGAAATATAATATCGTTTGACGAAAGAAGAATTGCTGATAAATGCATGACACTTGAAAAAAAAACTATTTAATAAAATTCAATTTTTTATAGTTATTCAATTATTTATGTACCCGATATAAATTGAAATAAAAATAAACAATAAACTTCTGGAAAATAAACAATAATTCTTCAATTCAAGAAGTTTAAATCAAAATTTTTTTATTGATCATAAGATGAATAAAAAAATAAATATTTTAATTTGGAATAGAAACGAACTAGAAAATAATATACCTTCTGAATCTAAATAACCAAAAATTTGATTCAGGATAATCAAATGTGACTTTTATGCATTCAGCCAAAACTTTTCAACTTAACCTCATCATATTTTTAGATAGAGAGATGAAAACTTACTACACTTTTTGGAGATTTGAAGTAAGAATAATTTTTGGAACTTCACCATGTTCAAAATATTATTCTTATAGAAAAGTAAAAAATAAAAGAAGGATCTTTTATTTTATAACATATTTATATTGTTGAGCTATCTGTTTATAAACATAAAATAAAAAAGGATATTTGTAGCTACGTTACATTAGTCGCGGCATATTATCATTGTTCATCTTAAAAAATATAGTATTAATTAAACATATAATTACACATTTAATCCTAAAAGTCAAAGAGAATAAAAGAAATATCATGTATTTTAAAATATGTTTTTATTTTGTCTGTCAACTTCATATAAATATGAAATAAAACAATATATATCAGAAGCTACATCATATTAATTGTATCATACAATTTTTTTCCCTTTACAAAAATTAATATTATCAATTAAATATCTAATTTTAAAGCTCAAAATGTCTCTATAATCTGCATAAATAAAAATGAATGTTTGTCTGTATGTCTCTTATGTGTTGCTGTTCCACTAATCCGATTCCGATAAAACTTCAACAATATATTGCTCGCACTTACGATTATAGGTATTATAGGCGAAGATTATAGGTATAATAAAATCATACAAAGCATAAAAACATTTTCAGATTTATTTACCGTATCTATTAAAAATGAATTGGTCAACAAATAACTCGCCAAGGAGACACAACGGATTCAGTAAAGATGCTAAATTCACGCTAGACGTTGGTATTTCCTAGCTATTGTACGTAAATTTAGTGTAAGTCTTTCTCAGAGATAATAGTTTTATTAGAAAGTGTGAGAGAAAGTTTTAGGAGAACTAGCCATATAGGTTTGAAATTTTAACTAAACACTTAATAAAATTTTAGCATTTTTCACTGTAACTTTCGAAAATATTATAGTACAAATAATTTTGTTCCATCTTAGCTTTCAAAAAATTATCTTTTCAACTATATTAATGATTTTATGATAAATATATTTTCTATGTATAATCAATTTTGAAATAAAACATTTAAATCACATTATATAACATTAAACTTCAGAATTCTTAACGAATATTAAACGAATCACGAGATACAATAAATAGTTTCTTTCATTACCACTCTGAATGAACACTAAGCTTCATAATTCTAAAAGAATACGCAAATACAAAATATAAAACTAATATTTGTTCATAGAATCGAATAATGAAAATAGAATAAATACTATTTATGCTTATAATTCCTTCAATTTCAATAAATACATTCATTGCCGACAAGAAATTAAATATCTTTCTTAATTAAACAAGATAACTATTTTAAATTCCAAACGATGTTACCATGATTATTTCCTCTGTGGCAGCAACGCGCCGGATACCAGCTAGCCTACTATAAAATTAGACCTTTAGATATAAATAAGAATCTAACATAATTAGATTTTTTAACGTTATTAAAATAGAAAAAGATAAAAAATGGTATAAAATTAGAAAAAAATGGCTATGAATTCATAATCATAGAAAAAAATTATTGTTCCAAAGAATAGATTATATGATTCTCTTTGATACTATTTTCAAATCTTTTGTGTTATTTTAATGACTTCAATTTTTATACTCCTCTTCAAAATTTATCTGTAATTTTTTGAAATACCTTTTCTTTCTACTATCGAATTTCTTTTAATAAACAAGGCTGCGGTGGCCTAGTAGTAAAATCTCGGCTTTAGAGAGTCGGGTTTCGCATTCGAGTCCCGATTCAACTTAAGAATCGTCGCGTAAGAGGGTTTAACCCTCCTGCTGGTGTGGCTGAGAAGCCTGAGATGGGACGCAACCACACAGACGTCGTCCTCTTCATGTGACGGTGGCTCAAAACTACGAGTTTTGCTCCAAAATAACCTCAGAGTTGCTTTAAAATGAGGCTTTAATAGAACTGAACCAAACTTTTTCTTTTAATAAATTTTGCGACAGAAACCTTATTTGTGCAAATTTTTGAGACTATTAGCAAATTATTCAATAATACATTTCGACTGAATTAAAAAAAAAAAAACTAGAAGAAGGGAGACTATTAAATACCATTCTGTTTTGACAGCTTCAATGCAGCTTTACATTTATATTCGAAAATTAACATAAATTGAAATCTGCATCAAAGCAATTTCAGTTAAAAAGAACAGGAATTAAGAAAACACATGTTAATATTATATTATCATGTGAAATGAAATTAATAAAGTAATATATGATGACCAATTGCCATTAAAAATTTTCCAACAAAAAAGTTTCTTTTAATTCGAAACTTATGTGCAATTATTTTGTCAAAGTAATTTGAAAATAACAAATCGAAGCATAATGGATAATTATTCAAACTAAACAAGTTTGAAAACAGTTTTATATCTTTATATTAATTATTCCAATTATGTTCTGATTAATATTAGATCTGATTTATTTTCGTTGTTGTCTAGTGTTGGGAAACAGTTAAAATAAAAAAAAATGATAAATTGGATAACAAACTAATTTTGGCACTTCCAGAAATCGAAAATTTCTAGGTAATATAAACTAATTTATGCAGTCATTAACGACAGTATTTTTTTCTAAACGAATAACAAAGCGTAGTTATTAATGCATTAAGAAAGAATCATTAATCATTTTTTATCGAATTTCAGAAAAAAGTTCGGAAGAATAATTTATTTATTATATCCACAATTTATTGTTTTGGATTTTTATAAGTTATTTCCTTTTGCAGATTTTATTAATTGTATATCATATTTATTATAGTATTTTCTATAAATTTCAATATTGCTATATGGATTTTACTTTTGATCATTTCGAATAAATTCATATGTTATGATAAAATGGATTTCATTTTCTGACAATTTCGAATAATTAGCTATTATAGTAACATGGATTTTATTTTTAAAAAATTTGATTAAACTCCTATATTACGACGACATGTATTTTATTTTTTGTTAATTTTGAATAAATCCTTATATTACGAAAACACGGATTTTATTAAAAATTTTTTTAATAAATTCCTATATTATGTTAACATGGATCATATTTTTTGATAATTTCGAATTACTATGTTATATTTACACAATTTTAAGAAAGAATTTTCAGCGATTAACTAACTACTGAAAAATAAAATGTAAATTTCAGTCAAAGAGATAGAACTTCTGTTTGAAATAACTCTAACAAAACTGTCCTTTTAAAGAAAGTTAAAAGAATTCCTTCTAATGCCGTGATATGACTTAAATCTTTTTTCTATTTATATTATTTGATTATTCGTTTGGTAGTTAATAATGGATAAGATATTAAATTTTTAAAATTTAGACATTTTTATCATATTTTGTTCTCTATTGTCGATAGATCTCAGAAATAGAGGCATCTTCGATTTTAATTGTGGTGACTCAATTTTGTAAGATTAAGTTGATATATTAGGTTTCTCACTTGCAGAAGTTTTGTTTCCCCCAAAAAGAACATTTCAATTTTTATAATTTTTTTTCTATTATTTATAGTTCTGTCATTGTAATTCTTATTGCAACAAATCCATCAAAGCCTTAAACATATGTAATGACATAAGTGACGGAAAAAAAAACCAGGTTAGACGGATTTAAGTTAAAGACAGTTATTGATTGGAAAATGATTGTATTTTATTTTTATCATAAGTAATTTTGTACAGGTCTTTAATCAAAAGTGATATGGAGGTAAGTTTCGGGGAATCCCTAAAATTTTGAATACAGCTTAAAATTTATTATTATAAGACACTGACTGCATTTGATTTTTGCATGCTGCAACAAAATTAAAAATTATACACTGAATATGAAGAAAATTCCATAATTTTATTACAAACTATATTATGCCTGATAACTTTTTTAGAAATAATTACAAAACCATTTTTTGAAATACTGCTTTGTAGCTGGAGGTTTTGAAATATTAATTTAATCATGCATACATTAAGAAAACTCTTGAAATTTAAAAAATAAGTTAAAGGTTATTACAATAAGGCATTGTATTCGATTCTTGTACACTGAGACGGAATGATAAATTGCATTCAAAATATAATGAAAATTTCATATTTTTATAATAAAATATTTATGCATGGTTATTTTTTCAGAAATAAATATAAAATAATTTTGAGAAATACCTATTTTAACGGGAGATTTTAAAAATAAATAAAGTTAATTAATAACTTACTAATACCACTGCAATATGTAATACTATTTACTTGATAATAATCATAATAGGGCAGATAGCCTAATTGAATTTTTTAGTAATACTTTATCCAAAACAATTCTCATAATTTCAATAGCTTTTTAATAGTTCAACAATTACCACTACAGCAACATTAAAACCGATTATTTTTTATTCAAGAAAAAATACACTGGACATTTTGAATAAAGAATTTTAAATATTGTCATTGGTAATCGGCCTGATATTTTGTAAAAGTGCAGGCGTCTTGCCATAGGAGTAGCGCGTCTTCCCCATGATCTTGGCGCCCTGGATTCGAGTCCTGATTAGGGCAGGGTTGTTGTTTTTCCTCTGTGTTCTATTTGTGAGATGTGTGAATGTGCTCCCCTGTAGAAAGGGGTTGTGCAAGCTAATATGAAGCATTAAGTGTCTAAGTCGTACCCTAGTTGATTCTGTTATAAAAACAAGAGACGCTCACAAGGCTTAAATAGTTGACATATCTGCCAATGGGTTTGTAATGCCATATAACATAAGTGACAACAAAAACAGTTTGTAAAAATTACGAGGTGACAGTTAAAAAATATATGAATGTTTCAGCGTTTCTTATGGTTATGGAACTCCATGAAATCAATTAAGTTTTGGAATGAAAATTCTTCATTACAGAAACATTGAAAATGAGCATTTAAAATTAAATCATCTTCAAATAAATGAATCACTTTTCAAAATATCCTGTTAAAAAATTAAAAAAAGTTAATTAAGTTAAAAGAACACATATATATATATATATATATATTTGTGACTACAGCTGACCAATTTACTAAGAGCTTAATAGTTAATAAGGAACAAAAAAAATATTTGTATAATTCCGTATATTATGCATCGAAACGCATTTCTTCAAAATAATCCTTAAGCCACAACTTTTGAATAACATCCAAAGCAATTTAATGGCTAATGCTATAAGCATCATGTCTTTGCTTAATTAGAGAGACGTGCTCTACCAGCGCAACATTATCCGGTTGTAACATAAGACCGCTTATTAACTCGCTTAATGAAGCAAATAGAAAGAAATCAAAGACCGCAAGCTGCAATAAATCTTTAGAATAATTCACAGAAAAGAGAAAACGAAATGGAAGGAAATTGCTCCTCAAAGAGCAAAAGAATGGTTCTTCGCAAATAAGAGAAGCATTCTGAAGAGCTATGAGTTAAATTTCAAATTCGAGTTCCAATTCGCCATCGACAAGTTTTGAGTTAAATGGAGTCAGTTGAATCGTGGAATTCATAAAGAAAGGAAACACTATTAGAGGAAAGTATTTTCTCATGGGTGGGGTTTTAATCAAATTCTCATTAATTAGAGGCAAGCATTACCGTAGTTTGATTAAATGAATTTCGAATCTTCTTGTTAAACCTGACAGTATCGCTTTATTTGATGCCGATCAATATTTCCCTTCTAAATTGTGTTATATTAAAAATTATTTCATTTATAATGTGATTAAAGTGTATTTAAATTATGCGATTAAACTTCGTTCAGGCAGCAAATATCAATTTTTAATTGCCCTAACTTACTAACCAAGGGCTTATTCAATTAATTATTTTTATTAAATATGGGAAGATATGCATTTGGTTTTGGTAAAGTTAATTATTAAAAAGAGAAATAATATTAGTTTGATTCTTTTTTAATAATTTGAAATTGTAAATATTTTTTAAGTTTTAAGAATTCAGATTTGGAATTTATTTGGTTTTATTATAAATGTAAGGAAAAATGAGATTTTGAATATTTTTTATGCAAAATGTACAACTTTCCTCTTTTAGTTTTAAACTCTTACCTGGGGGGGGGGGTGAGATATTACGACAACTGAGGAGATTAGGTCAACGAAAACGCACTTCATTTACTCTTAAATTAAGTTTTCTAGTGAATGTATCTGTATAATAAACTGCCCATATATTTTGAATAAATTTTTCTTCATATATAAATATGTTTCAGAAATATTTCTAGATATGTAATCATTGAAAAAAGTAAATGCATTGGAACATACATTTTCTTCTGAAATTACAAGTTACAATAAATAATATTCTTGAAAAACCATATTACTTCATTCTTTTTAAATCATATATATTTTTCTAGTATATAAAGGTAAATAGAAAATAATATAATGTAAAATTCAACAATTATATGGAAAATAAAAAATTTAGAAAGGATAAAATTGGCTGCTTCTTTATTGGCTTATGTGACTTTCGGTTTCTAGAGCTTTGAAACATCCAGGTTAAGAAGTAGTATAAAAATTAACCTATATATTTTTCTTAGTATATTAATATATTTTATAATTTTTTCAAAATACATTATTACTAGAAAAATTAATTATATTCTAACATATGAATCACAATCTGTTAAATTAGTACTTTCATTGCAAGAAATCTTCTGTACAATTATCCGTATTACTAAAATCCCTTTCTGCTTCATTTAAAAGTGTTTTGGAGCATTGTTTCATAATAGGATTAGTAAATTGGATGATATTTCGAGGCCTAATTTTTAACGCCATCTGCTAAGTCTTGTTTATCATTGGGACTCAAACAGGAAGAGCGATCTTAAAAGCCGCGCTCAAAGAAATAATTGAAATTATTTTAATTAGCATCCACTGAAACCGGTTGGAAAATTGCACGTGTATTGTAGGTTACTAAACAGGAAACTACAGGTTCAATTCATTCATTTGTGCTAAAAATTATAATAGGGCTGATCTAAAGTCCATTGCTATCAGTCTCATAGACAGTACGTCCCTTGTTAAGGGTTAAAATACATTACGGTAAATATATTTACTAAAATTCATGTAATTCGAGGAAAAAATATCTATAAAGAAAAATTAATATTTCAAGTAAGATGAAATAACTAATCGAAAGTTATAGATAGATAATATTTAAGCAATGGAAATACTGCACACATTCGCAAAAATAAAAATAACTATAAAATATTATGTTGCAGTAATTAATATCAATTAGAAATTTAGCAATTTTAATATTAATAATCAGTTGTTAATATCAAAGAGATATTTATTTCCTTGAAGAAAATGATTTCTTGCTATTCAGCTTGATTATATGAATGACTTATTGTGAAGATGCGCAAGAAATAGTTTGAAATGTGTTTCATGATTTTGAATCCCCGTAAAAGACGACAATATCAATTAGTATTCCATCCATATATTAGAATATTTGTTCCATTCATCGTTTAGTTTGGATTTGGTCCACATACAATGGAACACCAATAAAATCTAAGATATACGAATGTATCAATAAAATATTTCTCAAAAAAGAATTTAAAAGTTTTTATTTGCTCTTTTTGTTCCATAATCCCAGACAAAAAATATTCCTCAAAATATCAAAAAAATTTAGTGTCATTTAATAAGTTAATGACATTTTATATCTGAAATACATGCATTTTTTGTTGCAGTTGTAGATCTCATTATATCAATTCCTAATCGTTTACTCTGTGCGGCTTTAAAGTTGAAACTCCAGAATCTCTTTTTTCTAAACTAGGTTTCCAAATAAGGAAATACATTCATTTTTTTATAACAAATGATTAGTATTATACTTTTAGGTAATTACATGTTTATATTATGATAAAAATTTAATCGTTAAAGTGATTAAATTACTTAATATTTCATTTTGAGTTTATTAACAGAAATACTAAAACCTTTTTTGGTACTAAACTTAAATCCTCTCATTTAAACTTAGTAACAGTTTAATGTCCCGAACAGCACAAAAGTATTCAAGATTCTAAATGTATAAATAATTTACAATTATGTTTATTCATCTAAATATTTTATGGAATTTAAAATTTAAAAATAGATGGCTAAGTTCGATCAGTATTAATCTGTAATTCAGTCAATATCACTATTGCTAGCCTTTTTAGTTCTAGAGCAGCTCTGGCCATTCTTATTATCCTACTTATCAGATTTTATAAATATTCCTTTTCAATAACTTTATTTTTAATAGGCCATAAATTCTTATTATTCAGGTTTAATTTACAAGAACTGAATCTGGAAATGCTATTTGTTGACCTACAGTAGCAAGTCAATAAATAGCATTACCAATTGTAATTTTTAAGTAATATATAATTTTGTCTGAAATAGCAAATCTTGCTCAAAATATATTTTAATGGGGAAAAATATGTTATTTGTTTATTTAAAGCAGACCTATAATTATTCCTTTGTGAATAATTTCTTATATGAAAATTTTTAAGATATTAATACTACCCAATTACATGCCATTTTTATTCTTTAAAATTCATAGGGCTAAAATTCATTCATAAAACTATACCCAGATAGTTTTATTTTGCATGAGTAATAAATTACCATTATTCGCTCTTAAAGCCCATCATATCTAACCTTGTAATGCCGAATATATGGTAGATCAATACATGATCCATAATAAATCTAATTAAAAATGGAACTATAACTATCCATTTATCTTTAAATTTATAAATGCAAAGTTTAAAACTTCTTATCTTTTTATTTAAAATCTCAAATTTCAAGTACTGAATTTTATTCTTTTTTTTTAACATTTTTCTTTCTAAAATGTAGAAAGAAATCGACATTTAGAAACTCTCTATTTTTTTAGTTAAATGACAATTAATTAGAATTAGAAATTTTAAAATATCGATTTAAAAATTAAATTAAATATAAGAATTAGCGACAATCTATTCTTTATTTAAATTAGTAAATCTTTGTAATTAAAAATAAAAACACCTCTATAAAAAATGAAAATTAAAAAATAGAATTAGAACATATATTTATTTTTAATTAAATGACAAAAAGTTTCTTAAAATTGTAAAGTTATTGCTTACAATAAAATACATAATGTAAATACACGATTGACCAGTAGATAGAGCCTAAGGTTAATTAATTATTATTTACTATTGTTAATCTGTATTAAAATTTAGAATTAGACAATATATATATATTTAATTAAATGCCAGAAAGATTATTAAAATTGCAAAACAATTGCTTACATCTGAACATATTATATAAATATATAATAGACCAGTTGATGGAGAATAAAAGTTTGTGGATTTTACAAAAAATAATTTTAGCACTGTAATTTTCGAATTTATTATAAATAGTTTTATGGATGCATAGAAACTACAGCATTATTTAACTTCAAAAGAAGCAAAGTCGGTACTTGAAGTCAGCTGCAACAAATTTTCCCCACAACATTTTTTTTTCAGGTCTTGACGTTAACTCATTTATTTCAATTAAAATACCGCATCGAGTTAGGATCGATATTTAGCATGACAATGAGTCATTTCCCTCCATCTGCAGTTAATTGTCCATTTCTGTTGAAGAAGACTTTTGGTAAAAAAGAAGGTGCCATAGAAATTGATTAGTATAATTTGATTCATTCATTTCACAGCTTCTATATAAAACTCAATTATAATTCCGTATTCTGAAATGTCTTTTGTTTCATGCAATTTTAAAATATTCGCATTGACATGTTGGAATTATTCTGAATAGCAAAATCTCTATTTAATAACTTTCATAGTAATAAGCCTCTTTTCATTATCATGTAGGATTTAGACTTTTTACAAATAATTTACTTGCAAATTATAGAAGAAAAGGGCCCATCAGATGAAAAGTCGACAAAATTTATGTCAATAAGAACATTTCTAGAAAAAGATGTCTAGACTTAGAGGAAGAATGATTCAAAACTAAACTTATTATGTTTGCAATTATTAAATCTTGTTCAGACATTGTAAAAGTGATTATCTTTTCTTAAGTGCTTGAATCTATTTCTTGTATATGATTCAGTCTTGTATATGATTCAGTCTTGTATATGATTCAGTCTTGTATATGATTCTTGCTCTATATAATATAATTCAGTCTTAAGAATTTTAAGTTAAAGGCAAAAACATAGTGTCCTTTGTCACTCTTGATCAATATTTGATAAAAATCAGAAAACTATTAAACTACAAAGCGCCATGTATTTTTAGCTTAATGCCAAACTAAAAATCAGAAAAAAATTTATTTACTGAAAAAATAAATAAATTATTTCCAAATATTTTTGAAATTTCTTATATATATAGATTATTAAGTGATATGTGATTTAGTTATATTTTTTACCCATTTGTGACTAAAACGATTTAGCATAATTATATCTAAATATCTATTACATCTGCTATTATATCTCCTTTAAATTCTCTTATTTGTGAAGACGGAGGACAATGGTTTCACTCTATTGCTTTGGAGTTCTTACATTTACATCTAGCTGCCAAATTATTATAGCCACCCCTTCAAAACAAAGCTAGACTTCCTTTTGCTCTTAAGACTTCGTATATTCTTCATTGCATGAATTCTATAAGACAGTAAGAGGATGTAGGCTGAAGGAGGAATTTGAGACCACATCTGATGAGTTGCACTTTCCAATTCCCTAAGCTTTGATGCTGTTGGATTCAGCTGCCTAAATTCCAGTGAATCTGCTCCCATAAATTTTCAAATAAATTAAGATTTGAGGATCGTGCTGGCCAACGTATCAAAGTAAATGCTCCATCATATTCTTTGAACCATATAACTACAATTCCAGATTTAGGACAAGGATCGTTTTCTTGCTGAAAGTAGCCATTCCCGGAGGGATACGCTACTAACATAATAGGATGCCCTTACACTAAGATAATACTTAATTACCTTTGAGTTTCCAGAAGTCGATTCACAGGAATCAGTGAAAGTACAATTCCAAGAAAACATCCGCCAAATCATGTTATTGCTTCCACCAGCTTGAAGTTTTGTGACACTTCAGTTATTGCATGCTTTCAATGCCTCCTTGCTGTTTTCTTCATATTCTTACCTGTCTATCAGCTTTTTGTAGTTGAAAATGCGATTCACCAGACACCACCACTCTTTTTCTGTCATCTACTGTCCAATCTTTGTGCTTCTTTATGAACTTTAGACGTCTTTTTGTTCAAGACAGATAACAGAGGCTTTTGAACAGATTGTCTACCTTCATAATACATACGATGTACCATATTAAGAAATACTTCAAAGGCAATTGCAATGTCTCATTGCTTAAGATTGCTATTTGACGTATTGTGACTCTTCTATTGGACTGAACAACTCTGGCAAATTTCCTTTTAACTTGAGCATTCAGTAGCTTCTGACGACTACCAGCCTAAAACTGAGATCGATTTTCAACTTTGTAGTCAATTCTCTGAAAGCATAAATTAATGCTACTGTCAGACAATCCATAAGTACACTCATTTTTCTGATATTGGGTTCGACGTTCCGAGTGCCTAAAATGATACCATTTTTAAAGGCAGTTAAATTACGAATTTCTCCGTCTGTATTATGATGCAAATGATGGTTCGTTTTTAAAATAATCTTGACCATCATTTCCATCCTTCACTCACCATAAAGTCGTCTCTCAATGTATTTAAAAAGTTTCAAAAAGTTTAATCCAAATAGTCCCAAAATGTATTTATGAGAGCTTTTAGAAATAATTACCCTATAATATTGATATAGCAAAGAATTCCAAAACAACATTGTTAACGTAGACATTGTTTGGAAAAGATTTATTAATTATTTTATGTAATAAATACTATAGTAGGGATACAATAAAATCTTATTTCTGCAAAACTTAACAACTTAACAACAAAATTTAACAAGGGATACATTTACTTAATAAGATATTATGGCAAATTCCATAGCTCTAATTTCATCATGGATTACTTAGTTCGTCATAATGCTGCCATTTAGGTTAATACGGATTAACACAAACCAGAACATAAAACTATTAAAACTTTTAATATTAATTCACTGATGTCACTTTGTAACTATCTGATCATTTCATTTCATTGTCATTGCAACCACTTTCCAGACACTCTCTTTCCTTAGACCTTAATACATCAAATTTTAGAATATAGTTATAATATTTATATGCGCTACAGACTAAATGATATCAAGTATCATTAAAAAGGATTAATAATTACTAATTATCAATCACTATATATTTTGAGGTAAATGTATTAAAAAATATTTCTATCGAAAATATCAATTTTTAAAAAAAAAAATCAGTATTTTCTATCTTTGGGTAGTTTCTTTAACAAAAATTAATTCAGTTGTGTTTCTATATTCATTCTTTGGAATGTTATATTTATTCCTATGTCCATATAAAGTAATTTATATGAAATATTTATATATTTAAATGCTTTTTCTCAAATTCTAAATTTAAGTTAATTCTTTTAAAAAATTTAAAATTCAATGCTCATACTTTTTTTTTTCAAATTTAATATAACTTTTCAAAAATTCTATAGTTTCTGAATGACTGAATAAGTTATTATGTAGTTTAAAAAGTTCTTAGAAATATGCTAATATTTCACACAATGGGAAAAATGAAAATTTTATTTTATTTATCAGTTAAGTGTATGGATGCAATTTATTTCTTAGTTCAAGATATAAATAATTTATTCCTTAAGTCGTCTGCGATAGTTCACACATGTCATTTGATAAACCTTTAAAGTAAAAGATATTGGTTTAATGCATCTTTTATTAAAACTATTTTTTTTTCAAATTTCCAAAATATTTTTGGCTTTCAATTCATATATTGTTATTTTTTGCTCATTCTTTAAATCTACGCAAAAATTCAAGAATGATAGAAATACAAACATTATTTTTTAAAAAAACAACATTCCTCCCAAACTTAATTATATAACTAAATGATATCAATAATTTACAATAGTATACAATAAAATTAATTCTCAGTAAATTTGAAATGAACAAAACAAAAAATATCTAATTTTCAAAGAGAATACTTATTCCGACTAAATGGCAAATATATATTTAAAAAAATTAACAATAATTCATACTTACATGTTTGATGTTTGCAAGATGAAAAACTTCATTGCTCAGTATTGTATAAGTATATTAAATTAAATTAAAATAAAATAAACAGTACCAGCTAACTTTTGCTATTATTTAAAATTTGCATTCAATGCCTTTGATTTCGTTTTCAACTATCAGGAAAATTACTATTCTTCCTCAAAAGGTAAGTAGTAAGTAAAAAGTAAGTATTTTAAATTTGATTCAGATTTCCTAAAAAGCAGTAACCAAAGTAATCAAAATGAAAATTAAAACCCAATAATAGGAGAAAAAATAGGAATTCTTAGTCCAACTTTTTTATCGCATTTTTCTTCCCTATCCACATCAAGAAATGAATTTTTAGAAATTCCTTTGTCCTTTTTTTCGCCCAACCTCGCCTTCGTGCAATACTAATTTTTACTGCAAATACTACTTCTAACTCCCAGATAGACACCTTAATCCAATTGACAGAAACTGCCTTACACGTCTCGGGTTTTTATTACTTTTGATGTCACGCCATTTAAATTAAGCTGGAACCAGCAGTAGTTCGTAGCAGTTCCGCGTAATTATATGACAGCATTCTAGCTTAAGGCTTCCCCAGTTTTAATATTTCGTGAACTTGACGTCTAAATAAGGCAGGGCGGAGTTTTAGAATAAAGGTTAAAGTCACCTAATGTCGAAATTGTTGTCGACGGCGTGGAAGAAGAAGCTAATTAAGAAGTACCACTTACTCATACATTAATGCTCAGCGAGATGAAATGCTTCTTTTGCATGGCGTATTCCGATTTCGTTTTTTTCCGTAGAGGGAAGATCCCTGTATGGCGTAATTGATGATTAAAGTTATATGTCACCAAAAATATACATTAATTTTAAATAAATATACATTAATGTTTCAAATCCTTTGTATGACAGTTTAAGACCAGAATAGTACTTAAAAATACTAGTTAATGAAAACAAACATAAAGAAAAAATAATAAATGTAAAATTCATAAAGTTTAAAGATTCGGCCAAATCTTTTATAAATGGGTATGCATTGATATTTTCTTAAGGTCAATTTCGTTGGATATTAATATTGCTAAAAGGCGAAAATTTTTAATGGTATAAAATATGTAGTTAATTTTATAACAGCACTTAATTTGATCTGTTCTATTATTGCAGTATTATAGTTTAAACAATATTCATAGTTTTTAGTAATTGAAGATAAATTAAATTACATAACAAGAAATATTTCAATTTAAATTTTAAAAATAAATATTTTTAATATAAAATTCCCGTTTGTTTTATCTGAGGAAAATATCATAAATTCATCTCAAAATTAATTAATATAATAATTTACAAAGCTGAGATAAATTAATGATTCAGAGTAATTTGCAGAGTATTTTTATAATTACATTGTGTTGGCCAAAGTAATGTTGTAAAACTTATCCCTTATTATTGCATTTAAAATCTCATCTGGTCTAAGGAATTAGTAAAGCAATTAAATGTAACACCGCACCAAGTGAAATTTTTTAATTTACTTTAAAAAATTAGAAAAGACACGTTTAGGTAAAACATTGTCACAGGTAATAGATATTTCTATTCAGAAAATATTTATCTCTTAGAATTTTCCTTCTTTTTAAGCTATTATTTTTTTTTATTTACTTGATACTTTATAACAAAGGGGACGAAAACATTTAATTTGAAATATTTTGAACCAAGCTGAAATTATTAAATTAGCAATAAAAAATACATTTTGCAAGTTTGTGTGGACAAGGCAATAATTGTCAGGGAACAAGCGCAATTAAATTTCTAGATAAAATCTAGGAATCCAGTTAATATCATCTTTACAGTTTAAAAAAATCGATACATTAATCATATTTTGCTCTTGCGTTCAGGTTGATATTATTTCTACTAGAATTGCAGTTTATTAGGATGTTTTAAGAATTAAAAGATCCATAAAATATAAGGCAAAAATAGAGGAAACATGAGAAACTTTTATGGTATTATCTCCCACAAAATTTCTATGTTAGAAGTTAAAGGAATTTAATCGTTAGTTCGAAAATCTGAAATTAAAGATTAAACAGAAAAGAGGGGGATTTAAAAAATCTTTCGTTGCTATTTTTATTATAATTCTTATTTTAAGAAGAAAGTTTCGAAATTTTTTATATCTAATAATTTTAAAAGAGCAGTTCTCGTATGGATATAAATTTATTTCGTGTATTTTGGAAACTGTTCAAATGATTAAGATAACATTTTATATTTAGATTAGGTTTTGATTTTTAAGTTAATGTATATTGGAGTCTTTCCTTAAAAATAGCTAAGTTACACACACTAAAAGCATTGTTTTATAATTAAATTATTCTTTTATAATAACCTTTTATATCTTTTTTTCATGCTGACAATATCATAAAGCGCCCTCTCGTAAATTTTTATGGTACTTGCATTGTTGACATAGAATGATTATCTATTGGGGCCTTAAATTTTTTGCGACATGGTGCTATATGACATTATCCAAAAAACAATACTATCTGCTCACATTCAATAGCAATGGAATTATTGCATTAACTATTTCAAATAACATTGAACTAAATGCCTTCATAATTTTCTTTTTATTTAGGTGATCAGTTCATACTCATTTCATACGTAAGTAAGATTAGTTTTGGTCTACCCCACGACGACCCGCCTACTCAAAAGAGTGTAAGACCTTAAAGATCACCCAAAGAGAACCCTTACTTATATATTACCATGCTTACACTCATCGCCATGATGTGAGTGGTAAATAAGGATATTCATTATAATTCATTTGACTAAGAAATAAAATATTTAAATTACTTAATTAGCAGGTAAATTTCCTTAATTAATTAATATATAAGTAAGATTAAAAATAGTCACATATAATCAGTATGTGATATGTATCTAAGTATTTTCTCCAATATGAAACAACTTTACAAAAAAAAGACGAGGGACATCTGGTCACCCTGGTACTTAAAAATTATGAAGGATATTAAAATTTTAGAAAAAATATCATTAGAAGAGTAAAATTGAAGTTTTTATCAATGATTTTGATTATTAGCATAAACTATAGAAATGAATCTTCAGTGTTTCATATCCTAATCAAAATTTATTCATTAATTACCAGCTGTTAGATATGGAAATTAGATCAAAGCATTAAGAAATAAAAGAAACATATGTAAAAAAAAAAACGGACTGAGTTGATAAGAAAAATCTGAAACAACAGCTTCGTTGACACGGTTTCTTTGTTTAAAGATTTGCGAAAGCGAAATACTGTCTGGCTACGAAACAGCGTATGCTAGCACGTTATGTAAAACAACCAGAGGTACGCAATGCATGGGCACAGATTACCTTGATTTTGTCGATCGATTTATTTAACGGATATCATTCAATATCGATAAAGCGGCGCGACATCGGTGACGGAAATTTTCGATATTTGTGAGAAAACTGTTATCGATTTAGCGTTTTCCTTTAATCCTATTGTGTTTTAAGTTTTGAGTAAAACAAGGAAGAAAAATTCGATTCGAGTCCTCTCGGTGGTCGCGTTTGTTTCCGGAGTTCATAGGACTGGGCGGGAAACAAAAGTTACTTCAAAATTTGAGACAAGAGTCGTAAACAATACGTGTTTCGGTCTCTGTAAGTGAGCCATTCTTAACAATGGCAAAGACGGAAGTTTGTCGAGAGGCATTACTTAAGTGATGAGGATCAATATTTTCAAAGATATCTGTTTATCAATCAGTTTTCTATAACTTTTGAGAGATTACGTTATTCTGCGTTTTGAGAGATAAGGTATTGAAATTCTGTACTGTTTTAAAACTATTTGATAAATATGTAGTCTTCAAAGGTTTTAAACATAAGAATTTGTTTAATCAGGATGATTTTAAATAGACACGAATTTCAAAGTGATTATTGTAGAATTAACGTGACACGCCATGAAATATTACTATACACATAAGTTTTTATTTAAAATAAACCTCACATACTAAATATTTGGTTTACGGAATAAAAAAAGTGAAATGAATTTTAGTGTCAATTTTTCTTATAAATATAAGAGATGTTCAATTTAAAAGGTACGAAACGATACTGTGGGTATAAATGAAGACTTTATTCAAAGTATACAACAAAGGCCTGATCACAATCATTCCACTAATTAACGAGTTGAATAATTTCTTGTTGCCAAAATTTCTGTGGTCGCGACGAGACACAGTCCTTCATAGCGTCCTTGAGTTCGCTGTCCGATTTGAAGTGCTTCCTTTAGAGAGGATTTTTAGGAGACCAAACACATGAAAATCGCAGGACGACATGTCTGGGCTGTAGGGCGGATGATCAAGCTGCTCCTGTTTGAACTTGGCCAGTTCCTCGTGCGTGACCTTAGAGATTTGTGGACTGCGTAATTAGGGTGTAGAACCACACCCTACCTGAATAGCCTCCGTGTTTTGTTCTTGATGGACCTGCGTAGTCTTCTTAGTGTCTCACAGTACACATCAGAGTTAATAGTTCCTGTCTTTACGTACACTTCTTCATATGCACAATCGTGTCTTCGCATGCTCTGCTACGGTAACAGCACTGCATCTGCCCATGTTCCGATCTACGCCAGAGATTGCAATCGCTAGATGTGTTGCTACGTTCTCTCATAACCAGAGGTTTCTTACTTCAATTAAAACCTACCCACTATGTATTCTGTTTATGGAATAAAAAAATTATAGAAAAAATAATTTCTAGCACCAATTTTTCTTCTAATATATTAACTATTCAAAAATTGATCAAAGATTGTAAACATGTGTAAGGGTTTAATGTAAGTATTTATTTAATTAAGATGGCTTTAAATATATAGGAATTTCAACAAGATTACAGTTGAATTAACTGGACATGCCGTAAATGACAATTATGAACTGCAGTTTATATTTAAAATAAAACCTACACACTAAGTATTTGATCTATGGAATCAAAGAAGGAAATAATTTCTGATGTCAGATTTTCTTCATTAGAATGTTTAATAATTTGATTATTCATTGAATAAAAATCAAAAATATGTTACTCGTACGTTTATAGTTTAAACTTATTACCACAAGAATATAGAGTTTTGAATATCCTGAGGATATGCTGTTTTTTCAATAATTTGTAATTTTTTTCAATAGATCGTAAATGCATAGAGACTTATTTATCAGTATACAACTCTATGAAATTCTGAAAAACTGTAATAACGCTTCTTTGGAATGTTAAGCATTTTTCATCTGATAGTTTGGATGTAGGATTATTAAGATATGTTTTGTTATTTGAATATTTTGGAGAAAAAATTGAAAAAACTTCTAAACATGAGATACAGTTACAGTTCACAATGTAATATTTAATAAGAAAAAAATCACCAACTATTAACAGTAGACAAAATTTAAGTAATTATTGATAAAAAATACAGCAATTATTAACTAGAGATGAAATATTCTGATAAATTGTACCATAAAAATCACCTTTGTCCTTGTTTGAAATTCGGATATACTAATTTAATCAAAATGCTTTAATGCACATGATGTAATTTTTCAAGACCATTTCCCTTTGAGACATGCGATTACTATAAAATTGGATACATATTCAATTAAATTTGTCAAAGTAAAGGAAAATAAATATGAAGAAGAATGAAGATAAAAAAAAGGCTGAAGCCAGTTGGTTTTATAAGTGAGTACCCTCTCTTATATAAACATTGCATACGATATAGAAGTGAATCTTTTTCCAAATAAATAAATAAAAAGATATTTTTTATTATTCAAGCAGAAGGCGGGAATTTTCCTTCTTCTTTCAGACTCTATAATGGAGAAATATTAAATATATGAACTCAATATCGCTTTGAGCAATTGAAGCCCTTTTAATAACCTTTTAAGAATTAGTCTCAATGTCAGCTAAACTAAATCGAATTATGCATAACATAAAGTTATTCATATGGTAAACAAAAGACTTAAAGCATATGAATGCAAGTATAGCTGTAAATAAAATGGCTAAAAATGTCCTTATATAATATTTTTCCATCTACAAGGAGAAAACAATTTTCTTTCTGCTTGCAGAGCTTTTAAACGTAGGACATCGTTTACTAACATGAAATCGTTACAGATGAAATCAAATACTATTATGAACTGGTTAAGGGCCGGCGTCCTGGCACAGGGGTAGCTTGTCTTCCCCGTGATCTGGGCTTCCCGGGTTCGAGTCCCGGTTTGAACATGGTTGTTACTCTGTGTTCTGTTTGAGAGGCCTCTGGGTTCTTAGGGGGTCTTTACCCTCAGAAGCTACTACACCCCTTTTCCGTGGAAACACGGACACGACAAGAAAACTGTTTGAGGGCTGAACATCAAAATTTAAGGATTAAGTTGACTAAGTTGACCATCATCAATTGAGTCATAACATTAGTTCATTCTGCTTACTTCGGATTCGAATTACTAATTCAATCAAAACGCTTGAATTCATGTTGTAATGCTGTAATTCATATTTTTTGAATTTTTTTCCTTTGAACGTATCATGTACTGGTTGAGATTCATATCCTAGTTCAAAAATTGATATAAAAAGTTAATCATCTTATAAATTGAATCATTAACAATCCATAGATATAGGGTCATTCATAATAAGGTCTCAACATCATGTATAAGGTCTCTAAAATGTCGGTTGCATACTAATTCCTGTTGAAGCATTCTCTGTACGTCATAGTACCAATTCCATCCTATTGCTTTGTCGCCCATTATTGTGCCATCTCTGATTAATATTGCACCATATTCCAACTATGGTATTCATGGCTAAGTTATGGATAAGGCAATCGATAAGGATGCTGTCCCTAGTGGTCTGGAATCACAGGGAATATCTCTTATTTAGGGTCATAGAAACGAGTAATGCCCATAGTATTTTGCTTTCGTATTTAACTTAGAGGGTGAAGTGTTTTCTCTGCCTTTTTATTAATTTTTCGTTATTAATTGCTTATAATATTTAAAAGTGATGTATTTATGTATATACATCGGTATCTATCTATCTATTTTTATCTATATTATTAGGTTGGTGCGTATGAAATGTCGGATTCTTAAGTGATTGTATAAAACTGCATATCTTTCTTCAAAAGCTGTTTATTCAATCAAAGTATGCTCCATTCGCTTCAATACACTTCTCCCAACGAGATTTTAAAGCGTAGATGCCTGTCTTAAAAAAATTTTGGTCTTTAGAATTAATAAACTCTGATATCGAGTTTTTTAGACTGTCTTCATTTTCATAGTGTTTGCCCCTTAAAAACAGCTCTAAATGCTTGAAAAAATGAAAATCGGTCGGCGAGAGATCCGGTGAATATGGTGGATGCTGCAAAACTTCATATTCCAGTTCTTTCCAGCTTATTTCGCTCTGTCAGTGCGTGCGGTACCCACTTGTCCATCTTCTTAACCTTGCCAATTTCAGAAAGGTGTCTCAATATCGTTGTATGGTCAACTTTCATCCTGATAGCAAGTTCCCTAGTGGATACGGCTGGATCCGCTTCCACTAGAGCCTTCAGGTCATCATTCTTCACAGACGTTTTGGGTCTTCCGCGCGGCTCATTTTGCAGTGAAAAATCGCCAGTCCGAAATTTTTCGAACCAACGCTGCACTTTCCGATCGTTAACCGTATTCTCCCCAAACGCTTGGTTTATGTTGCGTGCAGCTTTTGCAGCACTATTACCAAGTTTGTACTCATATAAGAAAATGACGCGAATGTCGGCAGAATTCATATCGGCAATAAACTCAAAAGAAATAACAAAAGGGAAGACCTTCGAGAAAACCTATTTTGCTGAAATGAGTCTCTGGCAATGGACAATACGACTATGAATGAGGTTATGCCAAAGACAAAAGTATAACGAAAACAGGGAGACAAACGTCCGCATGTAAAGAGAATCCGACATTTCATATGCACCAACCTAATATATAAACCTATATAAAATAATATATATATAAACACATTTCCTGAGTCAACAAAAATTGAATTGAAATCAATTAGGTTGAAATCGAAATTAAAATTTGATGCGGAATAAAAGCTATAAGTTCACAAAAATGAAAGGTAAATGAAATAGAACCTATTAATGAAACAAATCTAAATAAATATAATTAATAAAATTATGTAAACGAAACAAAAAAAAGAAACTAATTACGGAAACAAAACTAAAATTGGAATCGAAACAAAAATTTTTTTTTGGATTCAAACAAGTTTAAAATTTATAATTAAAACAAATCAATCATTGTATTTTGTGAGAGCAAATGCAGCTTCAACTAAAATACAAATGAATCTAAAATAATTAACAAAATAAGCCAAGCAAAAAGGAGCACAACCGAATCAAAACTACAACCAATAGAAAAAGAGTCCGGCCTGAAGACGTTTTCAAGGGTCACCCTCAGACAAGTATTCAAAATAAGGGATTTTTACTATGAGAGACCTCGGATAGTGTCCAAAAGTACTGACCCGTCGTAAGCCGAAAATCCCACGAAAATTAAGGTAAAAGAGACATACCGACAGCAAAAAAACACAAAAACAAATCAACATTAAAAACATCACCAAATATTGTTTTCTTAATTAATTAATTGGTCGCTTTGTTGAATTTTGGTTGAATAATTTTGTTTCATTTGGTGATTTTTTTAATGTTGTTTTGTTTTTGTGTTTTTTGCTGTCCTAATTTTCATGTACATTGGTATTTCTACTAATTAGTTATTGCAATATAAATAGTGTGTTATATTACAAAAATAGTTATTTCAAATATCAGTTCATCGACATATTTTCTAAAAATTTTTTTAAAAAGTGTAATTGAAATACACAAAGTGAAGAGTTTTTTTTGTTTTTGTTTAATAATCAAATCAGTACTCGTAACTTTATTGTAAAGTAAGATAGCCGAATAGGAAATCAAAATTGGAGACATTTATATTTTTGTATTATACTCGAAGTATTCTAGAATAAGAATGTTGCTTTATATTTCATATGCTTAACTTGAACATAATAATATGATAACAGGAACATAATAAAAATCAAATCAATAAATACATCTAATTTTAAATCTTCTGAAAATTATGAATTAATGGATTTAATTTAATATTATCCATCGCGTAACCAAAATTAGAAGAAACCTGTAAGCTAAGCTAGAATGAAAACACAATTTTAATGACTTAACTGGGTTTTTATAATAAGTAAAACTACATTGGGGAAAAATAGTTGAAGAAAATTCTAGAAATGACCCACAAGTATAATTAACAACAATAATAACAATTAATGATAATAATGATCTACATAAGCAATTTAGAAGAAAGAAACTAAACAAAAGACAACACTAGAGAGACAAATAATTACGCATTTCGACTACAGCCAGATCTGAATTCATAATCTTCCACTTCCGATCTGGCCACGGTAGCTTAGCTCTTAAGTGATTGCGCCATCATTTCGCAGCCGGAGACGATTCTTAGAATAATATGATTAATGTCGCATATTAAACATAAAAATGTTAAGAAAAAAGTATCATATAATAACAGTAATGCAATATTATTGTATAAAAGAATATGTTATATAAAAATATGATATAGCATACATTAGAAAAATACATAGGAGAAGCGTATAAAAGGAAAAGTTAAAAGTATACACATCATTAAAATAAAATGTCTTGATTAAATTTCAAATACATATAAATATTATTCGATGAATAACATAAGAATACCGGTGAAGGAGGACGAAGTTCACAGTTGACTACTTTTAACAAATAACGTTTTTCAAGCAAATTGTTATTCTTTGGAAATATCATTAAAGTGGTATGTTCTTGTATTGGGTCCGATTGGATATATTTTTTTTTAATTTTAAAATATAACACAGAAATGCACTCTTGACCCGAAACTCACTTTCATTAACACATATGCAATACTATAAAGATAAATAAGCAAACCCATCTGTAAGGTGATTATAATTTTTTATCAGATTATCCACAGAAGATTCCAATTCTGCCACAACTATTTTATATTTAGTAGATAATATTGACACAGTATTCGTGATATTTCTAAAGTAAGTTTTGATTTAATTTGAGAAAATACATAAATATATGAATGCATTTTATTTAATATAATACGTAATCATTTTAGCATTGAAATTTCCATAGCAAAATATAAATCTTACGCCATGCTTACTTATTTTATAGGAATTTTATTCCCAAAGGCCTTTTATTTCATTGTTTTCACCATATATATCTCTCTACTTCTATTTATGTGGTATTTTCGAAAATTCCTTCTTTTTTCTTCTCTTTTTTTTGGTAGAAAATATTCACCAAAGATCTTGCTTTTATCTTTTATTTCTATTCGAAAAATACTTCTGCTTGTGCATTTTTTCATCTTTGTTTCTTCTGCCCTTCCCAAATGTCTGTAGTACAAGAAACTTCTAGAATTCTTTGAATGGATGTCTACTCTTTGAAGATCGCGGGAAATCTGATTTTATGCAATTGTCCAAAGTATAGTCCCATCAACTACCCGAAAACCTTCTTATATTTTATATCAAACCTCCTATGGGGTTTAGTTCAGTTACTTTATCTTACCTTTAATCACAGTATTTGACAGTCATGCACTTTAACAGAGTTCAATTTCTTAACATGATAATTCACCAAATGTGGTAAAACATGAAACATCAACGGCATCCACTACAAATATTTTTCCAAACGATTTTACTTTTTTTTTTTGCCGGTTTTCATCTTGATGGTTTCAGTAGTAAATAAATGATTGACGGACATTTTGCGATTTATCAAGCAAAACTGCATTATTATCTTAAATTTTGTTGCGACTTTTAACTAATTATTGAGGTGTAGTCCAATCCACTTTTTATGAAAAAGTAGGCTAAATATACTGAATAAGAATTTTGTTGATTTAAGTTGTTATCATGGCTACCAAAAACAAATCTCTGAATTTGTAATCGGATATATTAAGAGCTAAGAAGAGGAGAGTAAAATTTCAACTCTATGAACTCGGCTAGAGTGATAATTCCACGCCCAGGGATAATCAGGGATAAATTTTCGTACATGAAAATAGAATGCAGTGAATTACCTTTAACCCTTCCTAATTTTCAACTAGGTACCAGTAAAAGTCCGAATTAGAGATTTGCGAGAAAAGATTATTTGGTGCAAGGCGGGCTCAAATATTTAACTCTGATAATTTTTATTTCTGAATTTATCACACTAAAAAATATTGAATTAAAAAAGCGCAATTATTAAAAGGATCAAAGCAATGAAGAATCCAACACAATAATCGATTGAATAAGTCAGAGTAAATCTCTAAAATATTTTAATTTTAGAAAATTAAAAAGCATTTATTTATGACTTAATGAAATTTACGGACTTGCAAAGTATAATAGTGTATACAGAACAAAAATTAGGAAAAATTGCCAACCAATACTTATTGAAAAATATAGTATCGTTAAAAATTGATTACTAAACGTGTATAACCTAAAAATATATAATATATCGATACTTTTGAAATGATTAATTTTAAGAAGCCATAGAAATTATATATTTTTTTCTTACATTTTATCTTTGTTATTAAATTTATATTTATCTTTTTAGTAATGTTGCATTAGGGAATACCATCATTTAATGTTTTTTTAAAAATCCCTCAATATTCATTTTACTATTTTTCTATTTTCAAAATTAATTTCCAACTTTTGAATCTGATTGGATTCAAATACAAGATATGTTTACTTGTTAGAAAAGTGTTAGATTTACTGAGTGAGAAATTGGAGACTCATTTTATTTGATAATTTATTGTGCATTACATTTGCTACTACTCTATTTTTTTCCACGGGAATGATATGGGAGCCTGGAGAATGGAGCGTAGATCAAGCATTTCAAAATGATGAGATTTGTTTTAAACCATCCATTCTACAGTATCAAATAATTATGCTTGGTTAATTAAACGTTACAGTTAAACATTTTTAAAAATTTAATTTCAATTATATTTTTTAATTAAATTAAAATTTTGTGTATAAATATATCTTTGTGTATAAATTAGAGAATTAAAGGAAAAAAAGTTTATGAAAGAGAATATAGAACAAGTAAATAGACTTTGTATAAAGTATTTTACCTTCTTTACTAGCAACAAATCATATGCATTTAGAATTGTGTAAGACTTTAATAAAAAAAATGACTAGCTGCTAATTTTAATATAACTCTTTAAAGAAAAAGTAAAAACTTTTAATCCATGTTCGAAATATGCAATTTTCTATGAGAAGCTAGATTAATATCTTACTTGACGTTGTATTTTAATTGTCATAGAAGCTCTAATTCTTGAATATAAAAAATAAAGAACATTTGGAATTGCTTATTCTATAAAATTTGAAATGTGTATACTGGAAAAGAATTTTAGAGTTTTCATGAACTATTTGTGTTTATATATGATATGACTGAAAGTTTTAGTATTTATACAGAAACCTTTATGCTTAAATTTTATTACAAAAGTCAGGCAAATGACTATATAAATCTTGGCAGCTTTTTCTAAATGGGGAAAAAGCAATGAATTCAACTTTTCCACCTCCTCGAAGTTAAAAAATTAGAAGGCTGACACGATAAACAGTAGGGGATATAAAAATTAGCAGAACTCAATTTTCTTTTGTTTGAGATATCACGATGGTGGAAAATTGAAGATACATATTGATTGTTATTTCAAAAAAAAAAAAAAAAAAAAAGGATTAGTCGCCCAGTAGCATTTTGATTGATAAATAAAAATAAAAAAAATGTTGAGACCCGACCATTTTAATATTTTTTTTAAATTTCATTATGCTTGTATTCCCTTATTTATCGATTAAAAATGTATTTACATATGCAATTGATTTTATTGGACTTTGAGTGATGATGGCTGAACTTTGAACTCAGACAGATGAAGTGTATTTAACGAGGGGTGAGATTAGATTTATGAAACGGAGCACAAGACCCTGAAAAATAACATGATCGTATTAAATAAACTGAGTTGGAATCTCTTTATTCAAAGTTTGACTCAATTGATAAATCATAAAGCTTATTTCTTCGTTTCGATCACTTAAAATGAAATTCATAAACTGTAATGTCATAAAATGAATGAATATAAATAAAATGAAATGATAAAAAGTGACTAAAATAAAAAGAAATATACGCAATATATATCTGCATATTAATATAATCCAATAGTTTTGAATTCTTATTCGTTATTCACATAGATCCATGAATTTATTCTTTCAAGATTTTGATATTTCAATTATTTCTAAACAGAAAACACATGTTTTCTCATTCATAACTTTCAATTACACTTTTCTTAGCGGAATTATAACCTTCTTAAACTAAAGGCTCCGGAGTCCGCAGAATTTTGTGTGTTGCTCTATATATCAAGGAAGTTATGTGTAATAATTCTTAGTAAAACCGTACGCTAGAGTCAATAAATATTTTAAGTAAAATATGACTAAAACTAATCCAAGATCTTTCCGCAAGCTTAACAATAACTTTCATATAAAACATAAAATACGGGTTGCAATAAAATTGAATACGTGAGTCTTACCACTTCCTTATTCTTTGATTTAAGTCGAAGGCTTACAAAATTGATTTGCGCATCAGTTTGAAAAGAATGATCTATGATGCAATATATTTTAGCATTACTTTAATGATGAACTTTTAATAAACAATCACAACCTATAGATTTTTTATTGCTCTAATTCAACGTTATTTATTTTATTTAATAATTTTGAACTGAAAGATAATAATTTGCATTCAGTAACAATTAAAAGGCATAATTATGCAATAGAATTTTAATGATTTTGTTAATTTTTATAAAAAAAGTAGAAAATCTAATACTAGTGAATTTCAAAGACTAATTTATCTGATATCATAATGTAGGCATTTCCAGGTTTAAATATATCGCATACATATTTCTTACAATTGGATAGATATATTTAGTTCATTGAATTTTTTTTTTCTTCACAGTTTCACTTTTAGTATGCGAGATTTTATTTATTTACATGACATTTAAGGAAATTTAATTGTGCTGACAATTTTTAGATGACTTTATTTTTTCTTTTCTTTTAATCTGTTTTTAATTATAGTAATCTAAAATACTTTTCAAACGGTTGCGAATTTGAAAAGAAAAATGTTCTGATACTAGTTTATTTCAACGAAAAATTTATCTAATATCACAATTTATGCGTTTCCATTTTTAAAAGTGTCGCAAAAATATTTCTCTCAATTTTACTAATAATTTTAGGTCTTTTCAAGTTTTTCTTCTTGAAAATTTCACTTTTGGCAAAAATCAGTTACATTTACCAAGGACATTCAAAATAATCATGTTAAAAATTCCTAGAGGATTAAATGTTTTAATTTATTTTAATTCGTTTCTAAATATAATGATCAAAAATACATTACAAATGGTACCGAGTTATAAGAGAAAATTGTTCTGATATTTATATATTTCAAAGACTAATTTATGTCACATAACATATGAGTTTAAAAGTCTTTTGTGTCATTTGCATATTGTTCATAATTGTATTAACAATTTTAGGTTTTCGCAAAATTTTCTTCTTGGCATTTCACTTTTTCTAAGTATGAATCATATTTACTAGTAACAATTAAGAAAATTTAATGGCATTAAAAATTTCCAGATGGCTTAATATTTTGATTTATTTTAACTTCTTTCTAAAAATAGTGATCTAAAATACTTTTACAAAGAGTAATGTATTTCATTACAGACTCGTACAATATTGGTCAGTCATTTCATAGTATTTAAAAGATTCAATTCTAATTAATTTTGATGCGACTTAAAAATTTCGATTAATTTTTTATGAATTTTATTTAATTTACCTGTAAAGAGAAAAAGATTCAACTTGTTTTGATTTCATGCCTTTTTTTTTGTTAAATTTTCCATAGATTAAAATATTCAAGATGATTTATAATTTCAACATTCCCACAACAATTAATAGATTTTTAACTACCATCGGATTTCCAAATTCATTTAGAAATTTACTGGGTTTTCAAGTATCATACCAATTGTAAAATTATAATATCAAAAAATATTAAAATTTTCTCACTTCTTTAAAAAACTTCTAAACTAAAATTTTGAGGTTATCTTTAAATTTTTGTTTTTGTGCCATTTTTTATTGAAATGTTTGTTTTTGTTTTTTGAAATTATGCACTTATTTATAAAAAAAACATTTTGATGATTTATTAAATTTTATTAATTATGATTATTTATTTAATTACCAATTATACAGTGAAGTGACAAAAGTTATGGGATATACAGATACAGATGGCAGTAGTATCGCAGCGAAAAAGTATAAATGCGCAGTTCGTTTTCCAAAGCTTTCATTTGTGTTCAAGTTATTCATGTGAACAGGTTTTTCGTGATTTATTTCAGCACGACGAGAATTAACAGACTTTGAACGTGGAATGTTAGTTGGAGCTAGAAGCATGGGTCATTCCATTACGGATATCGTTAGTGAATTCAACATTCCGAGATCCACAGTATCAAGAGTGTGCCGAGAGTATGAAATTTCAGGCATCCCATCCCATCATGGACAGCGCAGTGGGCGACCACCTGCACTTAACGACCGAGACCGCCGACGTCTGTGTAGAATGGTCAATGTTAATAGACACGCAACACTTCGTCAAATAACTGCAGGAATCAATGTGGGAGGTCCGAGGGACGTGTCCGATAGGACTGTACGGCGAAATTTGTCTTCCTTGGGCTATGACAGCAGAAGACCGAATTGAATGACTTTACTGACAGCACGACATCGCCTGCAGCGACTCTCCTGGGCTCGTGAGCATATCGAATGGTCCCTAGACCAGGGGAAAACCGTGGCGTGGTCAGATGAGTCACGATTTCAGTTGTTACGAGCTGATGGTAGAGTTCGAGTGTGGCGCAGACCCCACGAAGCCATGGACCCAAACTGTCAGCAAGGCACTGTTCAAGCTGGTGGTGGCTGAAAATAGTGTGGGCTGTTTTTACATGGCATGGACTCGGTCCTCTATGCAACTGAACCGATCATTGACTGGAAATGGTTATGTTCAGATGCTTGCAGATCACTTGCAGCCATTCATGGACTTCACGTACCCACACAACGATGGGATTTTTATGGATGACAATGCGCCATGTCACCGGGCCAGAACTGTTCGCGATTGGTTTGAAGAACATTCCGGGCAATTCCAGTGCATGATCTGGCCACCTAGATCGTCCGATATGAATTCCATCGAGCATTTATGGGACATCATCGAAAGGTGCGTTCGTGCCCAAACTCCTGCACCATCCACACTTTCACAATTATAGACGTCTATACAGACAGCCTGGCTCAATATTCCAGCAGAGCACTTCCAACGACTTGTGGACTCCATGACACCTCGAGTTGTCGCACTTCGCCGGGCAAAAGGAGGACCGACACGATATTAACAGTCATCCCATGACTTTTGTCACTTCAGTGTATATCACTTAATTATCATCCATTAAGTCTGAAATAAATCCAATATAGCTAATTGTTACAGTCCTATTTTAAAAATCTCTGCTCTTGCTGAAAATCTTAATTCTTTTGTTCAATTCTTAATTCTTATTTTTTTTTCTATATAAAATATTTATTTTGGTAATTTATCTAGAATTATTAAAATTGAATTGCATTAGAAGAAATAAAAACATATGATCTATTTTAGCAAAACATATCCTTGAAAAATCCTTAAAATAAATAAAATTCTACATTTTACCCTTCACAGTTTGACTATAAATTCTTGAATTGGAACTTTGCCTTTCTTTGGAATTTAAAAAAATACTTTCTATCCAAAACACATGGCTATTAGAATGCATTGCTAAAACCAAACCTCTTTTGAATATTAAATAAAAAGAAATAATTTAAGGAGCTAATGTTGAAAGATAAAAGAAAAAGTCTTTTTTCCCATTCTTTTGAATATAAACGTATCCATGATTTAAATTTAAAAGCAACCTGAAAAGTGCCTTCAGAATTCTGTAAAGAATTCCAAGAAAAGTGGAGTAAATTCATTCTTTTAAATGTTTATACTTACATCATTAAAATACTATATTGAAATTTCCAACTCATTTTTAATTCCCGTTTTTTTAATCATTGCTCATATTAAGAGCTAAATAAAGCTTTACTTTTCTTTATATAAGCATTTCAGTCTGTATTGATTTTTTGGCTGTTTTATTCATTCATAAAATGCCTTACTATCTTTATTAATGATTCCTTTCTGTGTTTTTACTCCAAAAGGTTTTCTCGTACCTTAAGTCCCTTAATTTCAATGCAGTAAAACGGTGTTATAATATTTGTTATATTGTTTTTACATGTTAGAAAATATAAGCTATAAATAAATAATCGATGGAATAAATTTCAAAATTAAAAAAAGAATTCTATGGTCACAAATTTCAAGCTATCATGTGAGAACATTATTATTTTTACGTCATTATTTGCCTTAATTAATTTAAGCCATTACATAGTTTAAACAGGTTTGAAACAAAGTGAGACTTCTCTCTCTCTCTACACCCTCTCTCTATGTATATAAATATAATTTTTTTTAAACTTCGTTTTTAACTTTTCTAGCTGGCAAACAAAATTATGGAGATCGACCAATTTTAATATTAAGCAAAAGAAAAAAAAAAAACATTGTTTTTTTTAATTGTCTAAGTATGTGTAATCTGATTGCTTCGTGATTATTTCAAATTGGTTTTAACTAGTTAATGATAATAATTTGAAAATCAAGTTGTAAATTTAGTTGGCGATAAATCGCCAAATGTGAAAACCTTCTGCATTATTTTCTTAGGGGATGAATTGATTCCTCAAAAGCGACAAATCTTCAATTTGTTGCCCATGCATTTTGAGGCTAGAAAAACCTCAAACCAAAGCAACATAATGTTCTTACACGATAATAAAATATTAAGTAAAATTTATTGAATCATAATATTTACGTAATGTATTAAAAATTGCATGCAGGCTATATAATCTAAATTAAAAATATCATCTTAGTATTAACACTTGGCAAAAGAAAGCATTTTAGAGTTTTATTAACATGATATTTTGATGAAATATTGCATTGTTGTCTAACAAATTTCGTTAATAATACGAATGAACCATTATTGAAATAATGTTTGAAAGTCCAACAAAAATTTCGGAAAATTTGCCTCTTCCATTGAATGCAAACTTTAAAAATATTTGCATAATATAGCAATAAGAGCATAATATTATGAACTTACTTAACCTTTATAAAATTAACCCATAAATATACTAAATGTAAATTATTTGGATTAAATGTAGCATAATAATTCGATATCTTTCTTAATATCAAATTTATTACCTTCGAACTGCGAGCATTATGAAATGGTAAACATTCGTACATTTAAAATGTCTTAGTTAAATTTTTAAAAACTATGGTTAACATATATAAGTAAATAAAATTTCCTTTTTAATCTAGAAACTATTTTTTTTAAATTAATTAATCTTAAATAATTTGTTCCTCAAAATAGAAATCTAAACTTTTTTTCACATACGGCTTTAATATTAAGTAATTAATAAACGCTTAAGCTATATAAAAATTAGTTAAAATTTAAAACTACCTCAAAAAATTGCTATTACAATTTAATAAGTATCAATTTATTGAATTAAAAATTTAACAATTTAACATAACTATTTGCTACTTTTGTTCTTTCATGTTTCAACTTTGATTTTGATCTTAACTTTTTTTTCTTTAAAATCTTTCACTTTATTTATTTTAAGTTTTATTTTATTTACTTAATTAATTTTTTCCTTGGAAGTTAATGTATCTAAATAATAAAAAAACTACTTAAAATTTATAACTTTTGATGACTTAACTAAGAAGTATCGATTATGATTTAATATTTAATACCTTCAAATTAGTTTAGTTTAGATTTCTTGTATTATAATGAAGGGTAAAAGTAATATTAAGGTTAAATAACTCTAACTTTTGAGCACGGTCAGAGGTGGCACATCTCTCTTCTAGATTCTGCGCAGCACTAAATGGATGACGTTTAACTCCGATAGATTTAATACTCGTCAGGTTATCTCAAACACAGAATCTTTCACATAGAAGTGAGAATTAAATCTTCCGGCGTCAAGTCGAGATCTAATTATATATTTACTTAACACATTCGATTAAAAACAAATATCGATGTAAACACATGTAATAATATATTGATAAATTATATTATACTCTGTTATACTTTTTAAAGACCGACAGTTTTTGATTTCAGAGATTTTTTTTATTGAACGTTATCAAATTTGTTTTAGTTGTTTGGTACTTATATGTATTTTGATCATTTTTTTTCACTTTGAAATACATATTGAGAAAAATTGGTACAATATAAATATATTAATCAAAATATATTCAATCATTTTTCTACGATTTCTTCCCATTTTAGCCTAATAAGTTCTGCAAATAATTGTCTTCGAATGTTTTTGGTCCTACAGGCCGTTCTTTGTCACTGATATGGAAATCATTATTCTTAAATCGTTAAAACCAAAACCGACAGTTGCGACATGAAGCCGTGGCATCATCGAAAGTTTCTAAACTGCCTTGACGAGCTTCAGCAGTAGATTTCTTCAAATTAAACAAAAAAAATTGATTGTATAAAATGCAATGTTGTACACAGAATAAATCAATAATACTACATAAATGCTTTCTAAATGATAATAATACAGTAATAGAAAATTAGTAAAAACCAAATCCATTGCGGTTTATATAGATACTTCGCATGTTTACCAATAGATGTCGTTGATTAAAATGCATATAAGTACATAATATAATGAATTATGAATGTATATAATGCTTATATGGAATTTTTATTTTAATGAATTTCTCACTGCAGTTTTAAAAGTATATTTTGATCAAAAGCATTCATTTTCGTAGGGCAGTTTCTGAGCGAGCATCAAGCATATTATATGATTCATTCATTAAACAATATGCTCTACTAAACTCTATTTGGCGAAACAGTTATCTCGATTACCGTTAGTGTTGTTTTAATGAGAAAGTGATTCACATTAAACAATTGGTGTTTTGTTTCCGGTCCTAATTTTTTTTCAACTTTTTTCTTTCGTAAGAATTGAAAGTTTCTGTAAAACATTATTTGCTGAATTAAAATGATAATGATAAGTAATTGTTTAAATATAGATTAAAACCAGCATTTGCTTTGGGTGTGCAATTCTATTCGATATTTTCAAAAAAAATTCCTACCAATAAGAATGTGGAATAACATAAAATATTATATATCAATATCCTCAAACTATAATAAATGTTTTTTTGAATTAATGGATTAATTTATAAGATGAACTCTGTTTTAAAAATTCAAACGGATAAATAACAAATAACTATTACATGACTTTCAAATATATGCTAAAAACAATAAGAAACTCTAATTTTTGATGGATATATTTATAATTTTGAGGGATAATGGATTATTTATAATTGTGATATATTTATAATATCAAAATACGTCTTATATCCATCAAAATAAAAATATGAATATATTTATAATTTTGTTGGATATAAGACATCGAGATTTTTGATATTCTTATATCATTCCTTTCATGATATTAAATTAAATATTACCGACAAAATATTTTCAATTTGTTACAAAATTTCAAGAAGACAGCTTTAAAATTTTACAATTGTCAAATACAATACAATGTATATATTCAATATTTCGTTTTATTTAAATTATATTTATGCAAAAATCCATATCGTTTTATAATCATGGATTCTTGTTTTCAATTTCTTTAAAATTGAAAAGAATTATATGAAAGAATTATTGAAATTTGAAAACGCAGTCGTAGCATTTTAATATATTTTATTAAACTGCTGAACAAAATTGTATTGTATAAAACAGCATGAAATTAGAAATATTGATTCTAGTTATAAAATACCATTCATAGCAAGCTATAAAAAATTTTTGTTTGCTATAAAAAGTTTAAACATCGTTCCATGAAATAGAAATTTCGACTAATAATTTATTCTATGTAACTGATAATAACTTACGCCCTTCTTCATGAAAATTATTTAAATTAGTTTTAAGTTTTACTGAATAATTATGCTGTTTAAGTATATTGCTTTATATTCTTTCCCAAATTATATAAAATACTATTTGTAATGCTTAACACATAGGTATAAAAATTGTATTACACCCTTTTATTACAAATAGTAATATATTCTATTGAATAGCGAAAAACACTAAATATTATCACGAAATTTTAATTTTAATTTAAACTAATATTTAAGCAAGTAATTATTTCCACAAGAAATAAAAATGTCATTTTAGGCCTGCATTTTTAATTTGTAGTATTTGATGCAACAAGGTTTTGCGTCTTAGCAAGTACTATATTAAGAACTATTATTTTTTCGTGTAAATCGTGTTTTTTTAGATCTTGATTTTTGCTCTGAATTTCAAAAAAGTGTCTTAATTTTTATCACTTTGCTTTTATTAAAACATATAAAGTGTTATTTAAAGGAATTAACTTTCCTTTTCAACATTAATTTCAATTTTTGAACATATCATGAGGTAAAAAAATTAGAAAAAATTATTTCATAGATTATAATAATTTGAATTACGTGTTTGAAATTTTAAATTATTTTTTACGAGATTAAGTGCTTTCTTTAATGGTTAATTTCATTTAACATTTATTTTCATTGCGGTTTAAATAACTCTACTTTGAAGTCAAACAATAAACATAATTTTACTCCGGCAGTGAAATTATTAGAATACATTTTTAATTAATGTTAAACGAAATTAAAAAAAAATTGTTCTGAAATCTAGAAATGTTTTCGAAAAGATAAATCCTTAATTTAAAAATAACAGTGACGACACCCCCTTAGTTTAATAACTCAAACTACTTCTTATTCAAAACTCCTCATACTAAAGCCAAAGAAGAATGAGATTAACTAACCATTTAGAGTAGATGAATTTACACCGTATATGGTAATGAAAGGCTACAGTATAACATTCCTAAAGAAGGCCATATCGCAATCTTTTTCTTTAGTCCTAAATACGTGGTGCCTCAGTTCAACTTAAAGAATATATTTTATTTCGAAATTCTAGATTAGTGAAGATTTTTCAATGAAATTTTAAATATAAAAAAGCATATAGTTACTTAAAAAATAATTTATTGTAATAAATATTTATGGGACCTTCCACGCAACGCAGATCTGTTAAGAAGATGAATTTAGCAGCTGAATTTCCGTTTGTAAGTGAATGTGGTTTCAACACATTTCAGCAGGTGATGTTCGCAATTATCTGAATGCCAATTTCGAGGTTTGAAGGATTGGGCGTGGTGGACTTGTCCTTGGGATACCGAGATCTCCCGATCCATCCAGCATTGATTCTTTTCTTAGGAGCATCTGAAGAGTCCGCAGGTGAAACTCCTGTTGAATTAGCTGAGAATTTCGCTGCTCGTATATAAGTAGCTTCTCAAGTATACATTAAAAACTTGATATATTTGGCAGTGTACAGCAATTACTCCATTGGCGTTGTCAAGCATTTATTACGGCTGATGGATGAAGGGCATGGTTTTCACGTGAGAATGGGGAGAAAAAGTATATGTAAAGTATTAACTTTGTATCTTTCACAACTGTTGATTCAAGAAGAGCATATTTGAAAGGTATGTCGTGGTCTTCAGGGTTTTTTCATAGTGGCACTAGTAGTTTGAAAACTACATGTTTAGAGATCTTGTTAGAAGTAATTAAATAAAAAGTTGGTATTTCAAAGTGAAAATATGGATTTTTTTTAGAATAACGTAATATGGACCGATTTAAAATAAAAAATGAGAATAATCACGTTTGAAGGTATATAAACATATATCTTTACACACACGTATGTCTGTAAACTATTATGCATTATTAAAGATACGCAAAAAAAGAAACTTTTAATCAACATTTAATCTGAGTGAGAAAATATTGGGGAGAATTTTTTCATTCAAGCTGAAACTTACAGAATATGATTCAGCATATCAAAAACTATGTTGAGAATGCTAATACAGTTTTTACAGAATTATTTATTCTATGTTCAATACTTAATGCGGCGTACGAACAATCATAATTTTATCACGTTATATGTTTATTTGCGATTATGTTAATGTATTTTTTAAAGAAAGATTTGTAATTAGAAACATTTGTTTTACAATAGTAACGAAAATACAATTACTAATGGATTCTTCAATTATTTTGCTTTGAAGGAGGCACAAAAAAGCCTGCCTCAGATATTCGACGTATTTTGTCGGTGTTGCTTTATATTACATAACAATACATACACATAGAAATTTATATTATTAAAAAGTTGTCACACCTATTTTCAAATGTTACATACGAATAATAAAAAAAACTATTAGAATTAAATAAAAAGTGGAATTCTATTTAATTAATGTTCAGTTGTATTTATTTCATTTAATTAATAATTATAAATCTAATTATGATGAACTATTTGAATTTGCTCTAATGACTGATTAAAAAGATGTTATATAGAAAAAAATGAATTATTTTATTTTACTCATTTAGATAATGTTGCAAAAAATAAATATTCAATTTAAATATTTGGGTTTATTTGAAAAAGTTGCTTGTAGTAACAGATCACAGCATCGGAATAGCTATGGAATATTAGTAAATCCTATGAACACAGCATTTTCAAACAAGTTTATAAACTAACTTATAATAATATTTATAAATTAAATGTGATTTTTTTTTGTTATTTTACAGAGTGTCCCGAAGGCATTTATAGTAAAATATAATCCGAAATTGGAAGGATTTCTTTTTTTCTTTTTTTTTTCTTGTGAAAACTCGGAAAAACTCTCTTCCCAAACCTCTTCTTGCTTACGCAGGCTCCCTTTGTCGAAACTTTGGAATTGGTGCTACAACCCAAACGTTTTACTGCTTTCCATTCTATTATTTTAAATGAAGGTTCCATGTAAAAACATGCGTAGTTTTTACATGTCATCACCTCGCTGATGTTTTTTTTCCACCAAGTTTTAAAACTGTATCGTGCAGTTGCTACATTAAGCTTAGCAGACTGAACAGCTCGGCGACTTCTGTCTTCGTGTTAGCCACAACTTTCCATTCGGAAAGTCTTCTAGCGTCATCCATAATTTAACGGCTGCGTTCCTGGCGCTTTTGTCTTTTAAAACCACTGCCACACCCCGAAATACCTTTTCGTGATGTTACGCCAACACAAAACACTTAACTGCAACTCGCTGCTGTCCATCGCCATTTTGTTTTTTTAATGTCTTCTTTTTCTTTTTATGTTCTTCTGCATGGTCATTTCGCGCCACACTTTTCCCGCCCGATCTTTACGTTCACTTGTTTATAAGTTTTTATTCTTTTCTTCCTGTTTTTTTTATTTCTCACTGAGAGGGACAGAAAAATGGTGTGGTATATAGATTTTTTTTTTGTCTAGATTCGACCTCTCTTTCGGATTTAAAGTTATGAGCGATGATCAATCATGTCTAGACTTGTATGGAAAAAGTCTGAATGATTTTTTTTCGGTGCGAGGTGGTAGGGTGTGACGTGATGCATATTAGCTGATTCATCGCCGAATAGAGGAAGAGGAGGGTGATAATTAAGCAAAAAATAAACAATAATCAATTTAACAATAAATAAACAAAAAGAACATTAGGTAGAAAAAAATTGTCAAACATTTTTTAATGGTGCATGATGGGGTTGATTCATCAGTGAATTAACTCAAATTTAGTGTATAATCTTTGAAAGCGAAATGACAATAATGATAAATCTGAATGTAAAGATCAAAATTTTAATTTATTATAAAGAATACTTGAATATTTAATATTACAATCTTCTTTAAAGGAAAGAGGATTTTAAGAAAGTTAATTTCAGTAACGAACTATTATTATTGAATGGAATAATTTTTAAAAAATAACATATAAATAGGCCATTCACAAAGCTGTATCTGACTATGGACTGATGGGAACCTATGCCTTTTAATTTTGTCTTATCCATTTAGGCTCGTCATTCATGCCTAATTCACACTACCTGTCTACATAACGACTAAGGCATTTCCATTATGTGAAGGAATTCTCAACTCAAACTAATCCTACATGGATACCTCTGATGCTATTTCGATAGCCAACTTTCACTTCACACTCTACCAGTTCCAAGTGGGTTTTAGTATTAATCTGATTTTGAGTGCCAATATCCTATCGACTTTGCCGAGAATGATATCGAAATCAGGCTTTGTATTTCTTCCAAATTGCACTATATAATTTAAAAATCAAATACTATCACATATCAAATCAAATATATCATACCATTTCAAATATATCGCATACCATCCAAAAGCATAATGCATTATGCTACTCAATATCCTAGAATATCTTAGACATACCTGAACTACATTATTTCCTCTAACTATGGTCTAGAACAAAGCTCATATTTAATTAAATACATGGTGTTAAGTTTATAAATTCATAATATTTGGTAAGTAATATTTTGAAAAGATTTAAAAACATAATAAATTAAAACAATTTACATTTGTTTCAGCAATTTTGGCATTTGGACTATTAATCATTATTAAACTTGAAGGCTCGTTAAGACAGCTGTTGCAAAATATCTAAACTGAATAAGAAATGAAATTATCTAATAAAAAGCTATTTTAAATGACACATACATTCAGGTTTTATAATTCTGAAAATGTGAAGTCGAGTTTTTGAACAATCAATGTGCAATTATTAGTGTAAATACACTCAAGCCTTAAAAAAAAGGGGGGGGGGGAGGAATGAATATTCTGAAGAAACATTTATTTTCAAAGATTTTTTCTTTATATTATATTCATCAAATTCTTAAAAAATTGTTGTCATAAAATAGAAAAGTTAAACATTATATCATACAATCTAAAAATTGCTTTGAAATGAAATTTAATGTAACGTCCAGTTTGCATTGCAAATAGAAATAATTGTTAATATTGCTGAAAATTTGATAGCAAATTTTTGGTCATTACTAATATCAAAACAAATTCCACTTTAGCAAATTAGCAAATCATCAGCAAAAAATCACATTTTCTCAATTATAAATAAAAAAAGGGGGGGGGGGAAGAAAAATTCAATGCAGATTAATTAAAGTGAAACTTTAAATCTTTTTCATTTTTTATCTATTGCCATAAATTGAAAGCTAACACGTTCTTAATAGAGTGTGGAAGATTGAAATTAATATGGTGAACTTACTTCTATCCATTCATTTTTCTAATTATAGCACTGGTGGACTTACTTATTTTCAGTTACTTTACTTACTATCAAATAGGTTACTGTTAAAATTCTAGAAAAAATAAGTCGAACTGTTTTGTAACAAATCATGATTTCTGCAACATAAAATATCCCTAATTACTTTTCAAAAACATGTAGTGATAAAATAAAGGAAATTATTGCCTCTTTTAGAATATACTGATGTCAATTGACTTAATTCATAATTATTTGGAAAACATGAATTGGTAATGGAGGCAAATGTTGAATTTTCCTCTTTTTCATATGCTATTTTTTTTAAGAATTGCTAAATGAAATATGTTTTAGTCAATAAAATGAAGATATGTGTTCAAGATTTTCTTATACATCTATTTTAAATTTAACAATCTTTTTAAAATACTTTTGAATTCTGTAAATACCAGAAAACCTGTTTCAGTCAATAGTTGGAGCTACACATAAAATAAATAGCGAAATTTTGCCTTTAGCTAAACCTAAGCCTCTTGTTTCCAGCTGTTTTACCTATTCCGAACAAACAGAAGTTTAGTTTTATTCAAATCTCCGGATCGATTGGGAGGTAAAAAAAAATATGTTTGTTTGAACTTCGGTGGAGATATTTGCGTGCCTGAAAAAAAAAGAAAGAAAACTTTAGCTTTAAGTTTGTTGTTTCCCATATTTTTTGGAAGATTTCTAGTTATGGTGATCAAACATTGATGTTTGAGCTAACAGGATGAAAAATTGATTACTGTAACTATAAAGATACAAATCTAATATGATATAATTTTTGACGAAGAGTTTTGTATAAAAAATCAAAAATGAAGTTGTAGTCCAGCTAGATAATTTTTTGTTTTAAATTTAAACGATAACGTCCTGCAAAAAAATCTTTAGTAATTTGAATATAATATAAAGACAAGTATACATGTTAATAATGTTCCTGCAAAAGTTTACATAATTAAAAATTGATTACACTTCTTTCACATGTGTTTTTCAGTGTATTAGAGTTTTAGTTGTTTTTAGAGTTATTCCTTTTCCTAGCTTTATTTTTCCCATTTATATAGTATTTATACACTCTGAAATAATTATATGTACCCTTCGACTAATAAAAAAAATCTTTAATTGTGTTTATACACTTTGAAATATGTATGCAAAATTGTTTAATGGAGTTTAAAATGGTCTAGGAATATAAAGTTAAAAATATATATATACGAAAGTACTCTAAAAAGTGTCGCTTTTTTGTTAAAACAAAACTTAGCTTATGATTGGGCTTACTGCGATATTGATTAGTAATTTTTAAAAGACAGATGACCTGTGATAAGACTGAGAACTTTTATAACATGCTGTCTGTGTAGTATGAATCCCATTTTTCCAATGAGCATTTGTGATGAATAGTAGTACTGGTTAGCTTTGTATTCTACAAGACAGTCTTGTAATCAAAGCTGTTCACTGTTGGGTAGTCAACTGAATCGTACTCTACTAAATTCTTTTTCACCTCTCTGTGGTCAAGAGTTGTTATAAAGGGAATTTTTAATGCGATAGTTAGCTATCTCTCACTGTATGAATCTTATTTTTCTAATGAACTACACGATCACTCTAGTTATAAACAACCATTTTAACATTGTACGTAATTTAATATTTACATGGACTTAACTTCTATGATACTTTTTCACAAACAATCTTCATAAAATAGATTATTATTTGATATAGCTATTCTAACATTAAAAGTTCCTGGAATTATATATGAAAATATGTGAACTCCATTTAATGGATACATTAATATATCAGATCAGAATATTTTAATGTTTAATATTAAAGTATCCGATTAGCTTTAGAGACGGATTAAAAAGAAAGATACGTAAAGATTTTTTATTATACCAAATAGCTAAAGCAGACTTGAAAAGTCACTATTGGAAATGCACTCATTACATTTAGTTTTTGAAAAGAAAAAATAATTCTGCTTATTAATGAAAATTTAGGAAAACTTTCAATGTTAGGCAAACAGAGTCAATTAAAAAATAATTGAAACATCTATTTATATTTCCCCTGCACATAGCTCATAGTACATAAAATGTAACAGTTCACAACATAAAAATTATTTTAATAAATAAAAATTTTATATTCATTTGAAGTTGCCTTATTTTTTTGTCAAATTTTGTCTATATTTGGAGATTAAAGTGCTTGTAAAACATGTCTAAACGAAGTTATCTTAAAATTTGCTCTCTACCACATCTTTGTTTTGGACAGTTGTATTCCAAATTTCATAAACTTTTACTGAATTGATTTTGGGATTTAATGGTTCCCGTGAATCAATCCCAGCGAAATATATCTTCTTCAGCTGATGGGCTTTGATACTATACTTGAAAGTTAATTCTTCTAAATACGCTGGCTCGTAGCTTTGATGATTTTTTAACACAAATGCCAAAACTAATCAATCTACGGCTGAGTAGGTAGAGAATTAATGTAAACATATCAAATACTATATTTGAGAATTTTACTGTAAAAATAAAATAAATTGCTTGTTTTCAGTTAAAAAAACCGAAAATTTTATTCTTTGCTTATTATTGAAACTACTTTATCCATAGTTCTGTATCTGTATTATTTTAAAATTGAAGTCTCTTTTAGAATCTACAAAATTTGGACATTATTTTCGGATCATAATTTATTTAATTATTTTTTTATTGGAAAAAATATTTTTGCAATCTATCCGGATACTTTAAATTTCTTATAACTCTAGTTATCGAAACGAAAATTTTAATAAAATGGAAGGAATTTGTATTGATTACAGACCATACTTATGTTAAGGATAATTAAACCTTTTATTAGATTGCTCTTACCATTCCTACATGACAATAATCGGCATTTTATTTAGATGCATTTGTTCTCCATCTTATGGCAACTCAAATGGCATTTGTAACTTGTTTCGAATTTGGAACTATGACAGAAAGAGCAAACATCTGTAATAGTAAAAGTCAAATAATATTATTTTAGTTTCAATATCTGAAAAAAATATAGTTGTATATTATATTTCTTTAAAACAAAGGAGTTAGATTGCATCGCAATGATTTTAACCAGTAGTAATCACACATATATTGAGAGCTATAGTAAGAAAATTACGGCTACAGGCGACTATAACATTTTTGTGGCGAAATACTAGATTTCAAGTTAAATTTTTATTCATTTTAGATTGAGTTAATTCTTTAAGACAAACATTTGAATATGAATTAAAAAAATAACCAACATGTTTTTAATATTAAACTTGTATTTTAAAAACGCAACTTTAATATAACTATTTGAATCAAGTTTTATATGAATACTCCGTTAGTTTCCAAATATATAAAGTTTGAGTTTGAAAGATAACATTATAGAAAGGGATAATATATAAAGGGATAAAGCACGTTATCTAACTATTTTGGCGAAAGATATAGAAAGCCTGAAGATCCTTTTTTAACATAATTTTTTTTACTTGCCTTACGTGTGTAAAAGCGAAATGTTATTATCAATTTTTCATTCACTTTCTGCTATAACTTTTAGTTTAGTGCTATTCTAAATTTCTGATGTGGATACAACATTCTGGAACGTAATTAATAGTTATTTTCGTCCAAATCATTTTTAAATTGATTTCGTACTTGAAAAATGAATTGGTATTGAATTTTTGAAAAACCAATTTTAAGACTCCATACTATTTAGAATAGTGAATCATTTATAAATAGAAGACTTAAAAAGTTAAAAACTATAATATAATAAAATAATACTTTAAAAAATTATTTACATTATTATTTAATTCCATCAAAAGAAAGTAAAAGCATTCTTGTTGGTTGAATTTTTCACTTGATTTCTTAGAGCCTATAAGAAAGCTATTACTCATGAATTTGAATTATATTCTGCTTTTTATTTTCCAGTACGAAAAAAAAAACTCTTAATAACTGTATCTGATGCTTTGTGAACATTATTAATTAGTTGTACCTATTCTAATAGAATAATCTAATGGGATAAATAATCCTATAAAAATCTCAAAATACAACGATTCTGAATCTCTTACTTCCCAATAACGCTTTGAGATAAATATGGAATGAAAAAGAAAAACTCCTCCACCAAGTAAATAGAAACTAAATATCTTATCATAGCCTCAAAAGAAGATAACTAAAAAAGAATGTCGCACACAAGCGAAAATGATTGAGGAATTCTGTTTCTTAATTAGTATGATAATAGAATGTTTCTAAGGGGTCTTTTTCAGAAAGAAAGTTCATTACTGGCTTTGCTGGTCGCTAATAAAAAACGAATAAAATAAATCAAAATTATGATTTTTATAGTTACTTTTCTAAGCTTTAAATTTTCTGGGATTTATTTTTAAACATAAGAATCAACCTGTTTATAGCTATAAGTTATCTCCAAAGCATTTAGCCGTTTTTGTAAAATCGAGCATTATCATTTTTAGAAAAAGAAACTGTACTCTATTTTAGTTTAACATGCTTAGAATTTGTTATATTAAACAAATTTTTCAGACTACTAAAATCTATTTTTATGTACTTGCACTTTCTCAGTTCTTAATTTGTGAGCCTTAATAAATAACCTATTTTCATAAAATAAAAAAAAAATTATTCTGAATATACGTTATAGTATCTACGCATCTTCGAACTCGAATTCGATTATTGTTCTCGTGCGGTAACTGAAATTGGTGCGATGGATATGATGAAATCACATTAAGAATACAAATGAGATAAAAACTTTTAAAATAAAAATAGTTTAAAATTATGTAATGAAATTTAAAGATAGATTACAAAAGCACAAAAGTAGCTATTACAGTAAAATATAGGATTTCGAATGAAAAGTGGAAACGGCTTTAAAATATGTTTAATAATTACGACATAAAGTTTACAATGCAGGTGAATTTGAAATCTTAAAGCAAACTTTGCTACTTACAACAATAAACATTCTTTTTCCAATTAAAAGTTGAAGATTTAAAAAAGTTTAAAATATTAAGTTGAGAAACAAACTAAAAAAAATTACATGAAAAAAAATCGTTTAATTAATATATTTATCCAAAATATCATTGTAAAGTGCTTATTTTGAGCTACTTTTGCTTTTTAAAATATAAAGTAGGTGCCACGAGTGAATTTTAACTTAGAAAATGTAGAATAAGTAAATTAATTAAAATCTTAATTTAGTAATTTGAGAAATTCATTTAAAATTTCGGCATTCCTTTGTTATCCCATTTGACAAATTACATTTTATTCTACAATTTTTTCAAATAAACGGTTTATACTTATATTTTTGTTGCTAGTTTTCCCCTGTAAGAAGGGCAAAGTGTGTGACCTCATAATTTTCTTGATGCGGGGGATAAGGGGAAGCTTGATTTTTGCAGTTGCTGCATTTGAAAGTTGCCTCCCCAGCAATCGTGTCCTTAGCCATACTAGCCACTTTCTTGTGATAGAGACGTTCAAATCTCTCAATTAAATCCATATGTCTTCGTCCGTGCGAATAGAATAAGGCTATTATAGATATTGATCAGCTAAGCTATTAGTTTAAAGGGTCATATGCAGTCATATACAGAAACTTATTAACGCATTAAAATTAAATCTTCTAACAAATTTGAAATTTTTACAATATATTTAGTTCTTCAATTTCAAGAGACTCATATTGATAGTTCCTTTTGGAAAAATTAATTCAATTCAGCTAAAAATCCAATAATCTCCAGTTTATAATAAAATATACTACTAATAATTAATCAATAAAATTGCTGAAAAATATCACTCACATATATAAAAAGAAGTTTATGGAATATAAATGAATCAGCACTTATATTCCGTAAATTTTGTACGCACATACATATATACCTGTGTACATTCATACATGTGTGTTGTTGATAGAACACCATGAATCGGTCTGTCAAATGAAACAAAAAACAAAGCAAAAAATTACTCCTCCTTACGTCTTTCCACTACAAAAAGGGAAAAAAGATTCAATTGCGAAAGTGTCCTTGCACATGAACATTAAAAAAAAAGATGAAGCAATACTGTTCCACGTTAGTTTGACTACACGGTGCTTAGCACGCAATTTTATTATACTGTTCTGACTGCCAAATGTAACAATTATTATTTTAACCCAATTAGCGTCACAGTCATAATATGGTGGCTTTTATCTTTATTTAGTCGAGTGCAAGTTAATTGAACATCTCTTAACGATTTCTCATTTGACAAGGTGTTACTAGAATTTGTAAGGTAGAAAGAAGATAGCATGCATGAAGAAAAGTATGAACGTGCCAACATATGTTTCTGCAAACAAAATCCCCCTAATGATAGAGAAAGTGCTAATCATGTGGGTAAAGTAGTAATACTAGAAACCTTTAGTTGTGGTCCTTTTCTTACAGAGACGAAGGTTAAGATATCTTCATTCTACCTGACGCAATCTCACTTCATTTATAATACTCAGTAACCTTGCATTGTATATTATGTGGTGAATTTGAGTCAGATAGGATGAGAATGATTCAACATTTGTTTTCAACTATGTAGTTCTATTACTGGCAAACATGAAGCGAAAGTAGTTCATGATCATGAATCCTAGTAGTGAGTAATCAGATGAATTTATGCAGATAGGTTGAGAATGATTCAGCATTGGCTGTCGTAGATGAAGATATATTACTGACTAACAGAAAGAGGTAATATTCCATAATCTTGAGTGCTTTTAGTGGCAATATAATAAATTTTTAACTTTCGCTGTTAACCAAAAGTTTATAAATCTGTTCTTGTCGAAAAACAGTTTAATATATTTTATCAAACCTAATGCAATTTCTCACCACTTTATTCCATAAAACATATAAAATTATCTAAAATGAGGGGAGTTTCTTACTTGAGAGCGGTTTCTGGATATGAAATGTGTCAGCATGTAGTTTTGCAAATGCCGATCCTCTAATGATCAACAATGTGAACCATTAAATCACAATCGTGATTAATAGTAGTTACAATAGAAGTTATTTTCTACGCAGTCAACCAATAGATTCATGTGCAATAAACTGTGATGCACAAAATTTTCAATTTCGTTTGCCTACTTCCATTGAATTTAACAATAATTTATCTGATCCTTAACGTATATTCTGCATAGTTAGCCTAGCTTTATTCTACACTTTTAAAACAGAAATCTGGTGGTGGAAAAAGGCTAAATTAGAAGTATGAAAAATTAATTTAATGGAACTGAAACTCCCGAAAATCCCCAATTTATCATAAAATATACCTTCTCTTAAGAATGCATAAAAAGGATGAAAAAATTAGCCATAAAAAAAGGAAGCAAAGGCAATATAAATGAACACCGACACGTCTTGGCAATCGACCGACGCGATAAACGACAAAAAGTACGAAAAGTAACAGCTCTATCGGACTTACACCACTCCTTCTACTACCAAAACAAACAAAAAAAAAGTCAATTCTGAAAGAGTCCTTACACATCTTCATAAAGAAAAAAGAGCCCACGTGGCGCTTTTAACGCTCTGCAATAATTTATCTTCCCGATTTTTGAAAAAAAAAAAGTCGTGCGTGAGTTCTACGTCCTAAAGAAAACGAACGCATTTTCTCTGTCTGTAGCTTCTTCTGCAAGAGGAAGAAGATAAAAGTTGAACGTTTTCTGCTTTTGGAATAATTGCCCAAAAGCGTTTTTATCATTTAAAAGCCCTTCCTGAAAACAGTCGGTCAGGTATTTTCGGTGTATACATTTCATTTGCATATAAGACTGTGGCCAAGTAATGTCTCTGCAAATGAAAACAGCTCTTTTAAGGAAAGAGGCAAGAATTTTCTTTCTGCCTCAACCGTTATCTTCCCCCCTCCTCTTTAGAAGAGGGAGAAGAATTAGCATTTTTAAGGCACCTTTTAAAGCTCATTCCGAGGTCACGACTCGGGATTCCCAACTTTACTAATTCGCTCGGAAAGTTTGCCGAAATGTACTGGTTAAGAGTTGATTTCGAAGAACGCGAGAGCATGAATTTTGCATAGTCGGAAAGCAAGCCAGAAACTGCGTGGCGGTAAATGATAGAGTATTCAAATTTGTATAAGTGAGGCACTGTTGGAAAGTTTTTACGACGTTTCGAGAAGTGATGTAAGGTATGTGCTAAGTGCTGTCGTTTAAACGTGCTTCTAATATCTTGAAATTATCATGGCGTGAATACACTGTCATTGAAAAATACATAAATATTCGAAAACTTAAAATATTTCTGACTATGAGGCTAAAAATACTTGGGAATTATTGTTAATTAATAGCGTTGGTTAACTATACCAGAATTAGGGAATCAAGACAAAAGAAATTATGCTACATAACACTTAGTTAAAATATATCTTACGTTGAGTATTCGCTCTTCTTGCAAAATTGAAGATTTAAAAATGAAATAGCATATGCTACATGCTTGTAATTCTTCCGTTAACTTATATTGAAATATTTTTTTCTATTTGGATAATTCAAATCCCTAGAATCAAATAGAAAACGACATTCGTTCAGCTTATGAATAACAAATGTATTATAGTTACTTGTTGAAGAGTAATTGGTCTCTAAGAAAAAGACTTCCAAAAAATTAATACAATTTTAGCATTTCAATTTAAAGTTTGTATTTGCAATAAGTCCTAATTTCATCGAAAAATAGTTTTTTAGTGATATCAAGCTGTTAATTTTTTTTCTTTCATTTTAATGCATCTTATTTTAATCCATATTTTCCAATATAATTTTATAACAGTCTAGTCTTTTATACAACAGAAAGAAACAAAATTGCAAGAATGTAAACAACTTGAACAGTCTTTCCAAATTGGTTTTAGATTGATTATTTATTTATTTTTTAACATATTTCAAGTATTGGTTGATTTTTTTTAACATGAAAGGCTTTTAGTTTAAACTAACATTTCTGTAAAATACGAGATATAAAAATCGTGAAGAATTGATAGCAACGGTTTTTTAAATAAACCAGTTACAGACGATACACATGAATCAATTCAAAAACATTATTATGCTTCGATGAATTAAAATACGGCTCGAGTATCATTTATATTTATTAATCACTAATGTCATTAAATTTCTTAAAATGCTAATTCATAAAATGCACAAAAAACGGAGAATATTCTTTTGATTATCATTAATACTTCTGCTGCTGTATAATCTGTATGTGACTCTTTCTTAAAATTTTGAGAAATTAAAAAGCAGCATTTTTTCTCAAATTACTTATTTTTACACCTCTGCAAATTCGAAAGTTGTTGGAAATTTTGAAATTTGGGGAAATGAAAATGATGCCACGAAGAATGAACTGTACAATATTTGGGGTAATCTGAAAGAAACCATAATACTAAATTATCTATATATTTCCTGATGAGATTTTTTAAAGGTTAAGAGATATGATCCGTAATCTCTATAATGTACTTGAATCCTAATTCTTTTTAGTAAACAACAAAGAAACGATAAGAAGTTCAAAAAATTGAAAAAAGATTATCAAAACATTTAAAATTTATAAATTTGTAGCTGGAGAGAAATGACTTGAAAATCAAAATATTGTTCCATACTTGGTTTGAAAATATAGTCCAATAGTTAACTTTTTAATTCAAATATAAATCAATATAAATTTTAGCTTAATTTGAGTCGAAGAATTTCATAATTTTTCGAGAAGCTAAAGATTATTTTTGAATTTCTTTTTGATTAAAGCATAATAATTATCACACGTGTCTCGTGTCACAATATACGAGATCTTCGTACATATTACAATTTGATGCACTTTATAAGATAACATACTTAATCACCAATGGCTATTCATTGAGATTTTGATAAATAACTAAATTTTTGAGGCACAGAGAATTATCAATTGAATTTAATTTACATTATCAAAAAATATCAATAGACAATGCAAGATCAAGATTTTTATTATTTTGTTTTGAAGTTTCAAAACAGAATTGTTGTTATAAATGAACTTACATTCATTTTTTGCCTTAAATCTAAACAGTTAATAAGTACACATTGTGAAATGTAATTTCATGCATATTGTGAATTAGAGTTTCATTCATTATATACATTAAATTGCTTTAATTATAAAGATAATGATAAGTGATAAAAACCATTGATTTTATTTTATTTTATTATAATTTCTTTTATATTACTGAATGTAAAACCCTTTGAAATTGAAAAAAAACCAGCAATATTTTTTTTATTTATTGTGCCAAACCACTTTTTTACTTTTATATAAAACCTAATAATATTCAAATCCTTAAAAAACCCAAAACAGAAAAAAAATCATTACTTTTCTTTTAACTATGAAATTCTCTTTTCCCCCGAATTCAAAAAATACGATTCAGCTAACAATTCGAAATCTACAATTACAAATTTCAAATTCAACCTAAATTAACTTTTTTGTTACAGTAATATTATTATTTCAGCTCCGTTGAAAGAAGCGAGAGAAACTCCCACAATTGAATATGAACAGCACTTGAACAAAGTTTTCTTTAAGTCTCCTAAATGAAACGCGGAGTGGAACCCATAGAAAAGAAGGAATTCCATTCTTTTCCCGCCAACAACGAAGAATAGGAACGAAATCGATTTTTAAACCGATGATAATTATAAGATCGAAGCAGGCCCTTTTCTTTGTTATTTTAATGCAGAGTTGTGTCCTTTTTTAATCATTTGGGGGTCAGAGTGTGGGAAGCAGACCAGCTGACTGAGAGGGTGCACAAAAGATCGAAAAACCACCCCTCATTTACTTTCTTATTCTTCGATTACGATTATTATTATAGATATCGTCATCAGAATCGCTCGAAGAATAAGCAGAAAGTTAAGTGTGCTTTGTTCAATTTTTTTTGAAAACTTTTTTTTTTCATTTCAACTTAGCGATTTCTATTAAAGGGATATTTTATGGAGTCATTTCATCGCTTCTTGGTAAAATGATATCTGAAATGAACTTTCCTGTTGAGAGGTTAGAAAACTAATTTTTCAAAAAAGGAAGTTTAAATGAGATTTATTTTCCAATAAATTTTATGCTGAGTTTTAAGTATCGAATACTATTTAATCTTTAATTTGTAGAAGTAAAATAAAGAATTATTTATTGCAAAGATTTAAATGATAATTTTCTTATTTTTGAGGATATAATGTATAATTATAATATTTTTGTATTATTATCAGATTTTGCATTTTTTATTTGTAAAATCTTAATACAATAAATGTTATTTTTGAAAGATAAAAATGTGTGATGATTAATCCAATCTCAATTTTAAATAATAAAAACACCATTACATTAAAATATATATTTATTTTCCGAGATCTGATGGGAAGTCTTTTACCGGATTTTTTCCCGTTTTATGGCAAATATTGTTTTTATCTTCTTGATTTAGTTTAATTTATCTTTGTAAACATCACATTGTAAAGCAACACTAGGATTATTTTGGGATGGACCTCGTAATTTTGAAGCACAGTTAAATGACGAGGACGACACCACAGCTGGAACTCGACCGTCTCCACTCCGCACCAGCGGGGGGGAGTTCGGCCTGCTGGATTTAAAGTGCAACAGACTTCCTTACAAGACATTTTTTCGGTGAAATCGGGTCTCGAACTTGAAACCCTTCGGCTCCGAAGACGAGACTTTTCGGCCAGGTCACCGAGGTCGTTTAACTTCTTGGATAGTATGAAATAAAAATAACTGTCCCAATTTCAGAAGTAAATATTATTCTTTCAAGTGAAATCTAAATATGATCAAACAGCCTCTTCAAAGAGAATGAAATTGATCAGTTCTTCTAAATGCTGTGCACTTGGGTTGGAAAACTATAATTTGAATATTTAATATAAATAAAATAATGCCTAAAGTCATCTGTATCATTTTAAAAATTCTAATTTCGTTTGGATTTTAAATTCAAAAAATAAGGCGGTTTCTGTTACATTTCTTACATATTAATTAAATCTAACTACACTACCGTATTCATATAAAGGAGCGATGCAAAAAGTTTTTCAATGAAATAATTGTTATATTACCGATCATAGCTGTTTACTGTTCATTACATTGTCATTAATAGATCAAATTGAGTTATTTTACCTTAAACAAAAAGCGCTTATGTTCATTCATAAATAAATATAATATTTTAGTCCCTGAAATGGAATAGATGTCTCCAAATACATTTTCAACATATATTTATAATTTTTTTTGTTACTTAATAATCTGTTGGGAAGCAAATGCAAATAGATTCCATAAAAAGTAATGGATGCAGGCTTCATAAAAGTTTTTTTTTCAATGAATCCATTTCTATTGTACTTTTCGAATTGTGATTTCTCAGTTATCTAGTAAATATCAGAATGGAGAATGAAGTATTATATTAAGCTCCAAGTTAGCTGATATTCGTTTAAAACACTTTTTACAAGCTTAATCTATATTTATTCCACAAAAATACAAATATTAATACTGATAATAGATGTAAAAAATAAATAAATAAAATTCGAAATATATATTTCAGCCTAACTTTGAGCACATTTGAGGCTGACATTTGTCTACCGTGATTTATTTTCCCTTCCCATTGCCCTTTGAATGATACTAGAATGTCGAATTTAAGATTATAAAGATTCCATGGTATGTCAGAGTGTAAATCTAATTCATACAATACTTTCGTTCAATACAGCAAAAATCTTACTATTCTTACATTTGCTTTCAATTATAATTCAGCATTTATAAATATTCACGGGAAAGAAAATCAGATTAATTACATATATGCAGCAGAAGATTAGTGAATTCATTTAAAACAGATTACAGTTAGCAAAATTTCACCCGATGAGTTTAGTTTGAAAATTTCAAAAAGCATGTTAGTATTAACAACAATTTGTTCTCTCTCTATTTATATATTTTTTAAAAAAATGTAGGAAAAAATTGGAAGCAAAACAAAGTCTAAATGTACATGAGATAAATTTTTGCAGTCAAAAGTTGCACACTGGCAGCAAATTAGTATTAAACAACTGCAGAAGTATAAAGTGTTCAGAAAGATCTTGCTGAAGACTAAGACTCCAAAAAGAGACTCTGTTGAACCCAACTCTATTGATTCTACTCTGTGAACTTTCTATTCTTATAGTTTCTGTTATGGGAAATCGAACTTTCTTGGAAAAAAAGGCTGATTTCTGATTTTAATGGAGCAACAACCAAGAGTTTTAAATATTATGATTTCTTCATTCTTGTTGACATATGAATCTTGAGCATCCGGAATTATCGATATACCATCACTTAGATTCTTTTGAACTTTATGTAAAATTTCCAGGAAACAAACTTTCATCACTTATTAAATTCCCCCGAAAATAATCACTTTAATTTTATAATAAAGTTATGTGTATTATAAGAATATATTTTTAAAAAATTTGGAAAAGAAGAGTATTTTTATGTTTGCATTTAATAGAGTCTTAGAGAATAAAAACTAAATGGTTGGTTTTTTATTATTCTCGCCATCGACATTTATTTAAAGGCAATAATAAAATATAATTGATATTTGTTAAATATTATTTATATAATATTTTAAATTAATAATATCTTAATAAAATATTATTGAGGGCTACCAAAAAAGTTATGGTTGAGATTTGTTTAGTTTTTTTTGATGTGCCTCCTATCTGATTCTCAAAGTTTTGGATAATGCTATCATTGCACTTTCTTCACTGTCATTATATTTTACTATTAGCTTCACATAAAAATTACTGATTACATTAGGAAGTTATTTCAGCCTTATATAAAAAGCAAAATCAATATGATTGATAAAAAGTCATTTAAATGTATTACTTGACGTCAAATTCAAAATAATGACTTTGCCGGTTCATACAGAGCTAAAAGAAAATAAAGAAAGAATTACTATATCAGATAAAAAGCTGTTTGTGGCTCACAAAATTACCTACATGAAAGATTTTTTTTGAACTTGTAAAACAACAGGTCAGAATTATTGCCAATTTTTTAAAATGTCTTTCTAAAATACCTCTATCAGGAATAGGCTGTCTATGTCTATTCACAACATAAATATCATCGAATTCAAGAAATATATTTTTTCTTGAACTTAACCGACAGTAAACACACAACATTCCCATAGAGCAATTTAACATTAGTAAACACGCCAAATCAAAACCAAAATAACTTCGATTCCGAGGTGGATTCCAAGGAACCGCCCAGGGAATCGAATTCGAAATCTTCCATCCCCTAGAATGAATACCCGTAGGCCACAGACAGACGGCATCGGCAATAGAAACAGCAATCCTGTATTAAGAACTACACGCAATTAAGCGGACGATGGGACGGCCCTTAATATGTTTGGTTCGTGCGCGCTTTACTACCAAAAGATTATTTTCTTTCCCATCTGTAATGGATAGCGTCACGAAATCATCCCTTCCTCCAGGTATTTAGAGGTCCCGTTCTAAAATCTTTAAATGTACCTTGGTGGTTGGAAGTTCCCATAGCTCTGATCGATCCGGAACAAGTTTTCCCATCGAATCCAGGAGACAAATTGCCGACATTCACCATAAAACTCAATAAAAGTTCCGTCTATGATTAACTTCTCAGACTTCTGGGTTTAGTAAATAACCATTCCATGCTTATTAACGAGCTAATTACATAAAGTAATAGACGCTCTGTAAGACGAAGGTTCATTAATTTAGTTGGCGTCAGATGTAGAATGCCGTGCTGGTGCTCAGAGTTTGCCATCCTCATGATGAGGGTTTCTTGCTCGGGAGAGATGAGGGTTCGATCTAGGGGAACGTGCGAAAATCGCGCAAGACTCTCTTCTACAAGCTCTTTCTCTCTCTGTAGAACAGAGTGTCTGATTATTACACCTGAAAGGAGGTTCTTAATGATTTTTCTTAAAGTGGGACAACGACCAATTAGTCTGTGAAATCTAATTATCCAAGGCGTAACTAATTTCGAAAATGTGGTAGAAAAGCTTATTAATAAACTATTATTATTGTTTAACTTTAAAACAGAAGTTGGGTAATTAAATAATTGCTTGCATTTGAATGATTTTCAGATGAATAGCTGCGATTGGAGTAATTTAAAAGGTAAAAGGACGAGTAAAATATTTTTAGAAACAAATTTTAAATTAATATATTATAGAAAAATGTAGACTTTCAAATGTAATTAATATTGAGATTCAATACATAAATTAATTAAAAAGATGAAAATATATATTCTTTTTAAGAATTTACTTTGTTTCAGCTAATATATATACCATCTTTTAAATTCGTTTTTATTTATTAAATTACATACGAAAAAATATACATATTTTACAAACTTAAGAAAACAAAACCACATTATAAAATTTTATAGCTTTTAGAATAGCTTTTGAATAGAATCTTTGAAAATTATCTTAGCCGTAATCCTATTTGATGTATTCTTTCTACACATGCAATACTGATATTTCTTCATTTAATTTAAAATAATTACTGATTAAAATTTCTATGTTTATTACAATTTTATTTGAGAAATGGAAGATTTTAGTAAAAAAGAATTCTCTATAAATCAAAATGAGTGTTTTAATTAATTAATTTTAATAAGATATTGAATTTAAAATTAAATTTCTGAAATAGTTTCCACCCTTTTATTTACACATATTTTAACAATGTTTATAAAAGAATAAAAAGATATATAATATTAACGAAAATTTAAAATTGCATAAATTTGAAATACACTGCATTTATTAATATCAGCTTTATCAGTGCAATTCATTTGTTAGATTACTTATTGAATTTTCAATAGGTAAATAAATATCATTCGACTACATTTTAAATAAATGTATTTTTAAAGTCAAACTTTCCTTTTCATAACATATAAAAGACTTTTCTCTGTTAAAATTTAAAAGAATTATCTGTCTGTTCCCAATAAACATTCAGTTTTAAATACATCAAACTCTATCAAAATTGTTTTCGATTTTTATTTCTGAATAACAATGAGCTGCTATGCTAGAATTTAGAATTGATATATTATTAAATTTTATTCTTAAGCGTGTCGAAAACGGAAAATAAAAATAGAAAACTAATAAAAGCTAGATTACTTTTTGAAATCTATGTATAATTTAAAAAAACTCTTTTAAAAACAAGTTTCAGCTAAATATAACCTATTTTATTTAACAATCCCTTAAAACCAATTTTATTGCGTGGATGACACTAAGTACATAACTATCAAAAATTTATCCTATCTATTATAAAAATGGTAAGAAACAAACATAAGGAAAATGATTGAAGCAAAAATACATATTAGTGTGGATTTAAAAAATCCAAAATCCAAAACAATTAATTTATTTAATATTGAAAACAATTGTAATTAAAGATGTATATAATCTAATTTCTTAAAACAATACTTCCTAATCATGAAAATATTTAGGTTCATTAATTAAAAAAAAAAATTTCTAGTGGAATAAAGATTATTTTGATCCGTGCAGTGGAAGCAAGGAAACATATGTTTTCAGGATAATTTCTTTAATGAACACATTTCATAGAAAAAAAATGCACGAAAGACAAGATATTTAAGTGCGCACCTTAACAGAAAGCATCACATCTCCTTATGATTACAATCGCAATGATTATGCAATGCTTACCTAATAAGGAAGACATCACACTTTATTATACAAAAGAGAAGATAGAGTTGCGCAATTGATTCAGATTCTTCTTATAACTTGAAATACTACATGAAATCCTTTTCGAAATTTCAACGATAATAAAATGTACATCAATTTTATGGTTCATGGGAAAGTTAAATTCATGAAACTTTTAATCCTTTTACAGATTCTTTTTATATTAAACTCTTGAAATATTTTTTGCAATAATTTAATTTCCCAGGTTTCTGAAATCTTTTTACTCATTCTTTCTGTCTTCGAAGTTATAATAAAAAGCAAACTGATTTTATGGAACACTGTACAATTTATAACAAAACAGTTGAATTATGTATTTAGAAGAAAAAGTTATTAAACTTAATAGATATTATTAATTTTCAAATATTATTATCAGCTGAATAGCAATTAAAAGGAAAAAAAAAAACGAATTTATTTTTATTTTTTGTGCTCCCAGAATATTCAACATAAAGCGAATAATTCGAATCTTCCAAGAACTGATTTCGAATTTCTTGCCTGTAGCTAAAAGTTTTTCTATGTATTCCCTCTTACGTCAGAATGAATCTCATATGAATGAAATGAGGAAACTATATGAATATCGTCCAATTTATTTTTAGAAAACTCTGTTTTATATTATAAAGAGAAAAGCATCAATTTTTAAATCGTGTATTCTTTTCTCAAAGATTGTGCCTGGAAACTTTTGATTATTTTAGTATAGTAAGGTCGGAACAGAATAACGTGAAATAAAAATTTGATTCAAGAAATTGAAAAAAAAATTATAAAATAAATGATAGACTTCAAAAATTTAATCATGAAAAAATATTGATATCTATATTTTAAGAATGATGTTGATTATGAAAATAATGTTATTCTTTTTTGTTTATTACCTAGGGCAAAGAAATGAAAATTCTACAAAATTAAAATTAGATTACAATTCTCAAAGTAGCAAATGAAGAATTTAGAATAATTTTAAAAGAATAAATAATAAAAAAGGCATTAGAATATCTAATGTTATAAAACGAATTTCATTTAAAATTGCAAAAGTTTGTTTAATATATACCAACTCATAATAAGTACAAATACATATTGTGAAAATTAAATCATTTAATAAAAAATTTACTTTATTTGTGTGGAGTTTGGTAAATTTTGGTTAGAAGGTAAATTATTTTACATACACAAATTTTGGCAAATTTAATCTAACTGCCTAGAATTTAAATTATTTGAATAAAATTTGAAGATTTGACAACATGTTAAACTACTATTTAACATTCTGCTTAAATGATTTCATTTATTTACAGGATTTTAGAAATATGTGTTTTTTAGTTCCTTTATTTCCAATCGCCTTAAACAATATTTAATTTCTTCAGAAAGAATTTGCAACAACAAAATTCATAAATAAATCTCATTGGTTGACAAACGATGAATTCAAATTTATTCACTGTATAAACGATAAAATTCTAAAGAATGTTTACTTAACTCAAGTAAGTTTTAAAATGAAATTTGTTAAAATAAGAAGAATATGAAATGATTTTTAAAGCAAAAAAATCATGGAAAGAGTTTATAATATTATTTATTGACCATATTGAAATGTTGCATCTAGCAAACAGCGTCTTCGAAAAAGCTCCTTTACAAATGCCAATTTCAGCTTATTGAAATGAATTAAAATATGTTTACTAGTGTGATAAAATGGTTTTTTTCTGTTCTCTAGATTCTCATTTGATAACATCAAAGAAATTTATTTGTATTTGCATAAGGAATGATTATCATTTACCAAATACTTTTTTCTTGCTTCCACAAAGTATCAAAGCATCTCATTTTTTTAATCACGGCTTTCTTAACTTTTCAATTCTTTCAATTAACTTTGTTATTGTAATTTTTTAGAAATAATTGCATTGTAATTATAATAAAATCTTTACAAATATTCTTTAAAAAATTCAATAAAACAAGTTTTATATTTATACTTCCTCTAGATTTAATTTCATCTTAATTTTTAACTGTTTTTAAAAAATCTAAATATAAAATACCATTTATATTTATTTTCGTCAGTCGCCAAATCTTCAAGCATTTCGCTTCATTTTTGCAATTGCGAAAACAGTAATTTGCAACTTTTCATTTTTAACATTTTTTTTTATTTTTGCTTTTTATATATATCTTCACAAATCTTATTTTTTTTAATCCTTCTCACTAAGAATGTTTGCCTTAGTTGGGTTAGGTTAAGGTTCTCGTCTTAAAACTAGTGATTTAAGTATAATTTTATACCCATTATTTGGAATCAATTCAACGAAGAGCAAATGATAATTTGATCATAATATTTTTTTCTAGGTATACTCTTCTGTAAATATCATCATGAAAGCAAAAGGTGCGGAAAATGTCGATAATCTTCAATAAAAGACAGCATTCACACAGTTATTTTCACATTCTTTGGAGGATGTTGATATTCTTTAATTTTGATCTTTATAATATATATATATATATATATATATATATATATATGTGTGTGTGTGAGAGTGTGTGTGTGTGTGTGTGTGTGTGTGTGTGTGTGTTGTTCAAGTAAAACGTAACATTTCTAAATTAATCTTTTTTTTGTAAATATGGTTTTTTTTCTAATATCAGAAATTATATGACTAATTACATAATATACATTTCATCAATATACATTTTCTATACCGAATAGAATGCCAAAAATAATTTCTGTTTCAAAATTTATAATTTTTTAGAAAGTTTTGAATAATACCATGACGTTTCCAAAACTTTTGTTAATATGCTAATACAAACAGGTTTGAAATTCCAAGTATTTTATTTAATACAAAAAATTTATATTAAAAAAATTCTATCCCAAACGTATTTATATACTCCTAAAGTTTCTATGATGAACTATTGAAATTTTTTTATGAAACATACTTTATCTTGCATCATGGTACATTGAGAGTGTACTGCTATAATTTTTTTTTAATTTCAACGAACAGGAAAAATGACAACATTTATTCCGGTACATCTTTTTCAAGGCTCAAAATTTGAAAAAAAATGTTCGATAGAATAAACACGCGCACACATTACATAAATATTCCCCATAATCGTTTCCCAATCCAAGTTTCATAACACTAAATCATTATGCTTCCGCATTTAGGAGTCGAGGCATTTCACGATGTCTTATTTTGTTTATAATTTAATTAGACTACTTCGTCTGTTTTGAGACTGTGGTATTGCATTCACCCAATTACATGGAATTAGCAAGAGATATACATTCTACGAACAAAAAGACTAGAAGCTATTTAAAAAAAGATACATGTTGTATCACAAAATTTATATACAGCATAGTTCACAAATTAACAAGCAAGAGTATTTCTCATTGACCATTTTCTTTTTTATCACATTTTTTAGTAAATAACCCACTTTTAAACACATTGCTGCCTTTAGAATAACACTTTTTCTTTAGGAAAGTCAGCCCATTGTGATGTTCTTGTTTAGTCACACCATTTAAGGAGATGTCTAACAATATGGAATCCTTGTCTAAAAACAAGGTTTCTAAATGCAGGATGATGCATTTAAAGACCGTTAATAATCTGTTTTTCCGACGATTGTTTATCCTGTCTAACGTCGCATTCTGATTAACAGTGCAGTTTGCAAGCATGATAAAACAATTAAGGTTTTATTTCTATAATTTTCAATGTAAATGGCTTTTTCCTACTCCCTACTCCCTTTAAATGTATTTATATGTTTTGTTCAAATTTTCAATCGTTAATAAAATACTTTTTTATTCATCCATTGAAGCTCAAATACTTATTTTTAAACTTTTCGTGGATGGCAGTTCATGTTAATACAGTGTTTTCTCAAATGTTAATCAATTAATTAAATTTTCTTAGTTATTTCTCTTTGGTCACCAAATTAACGTAATTCGTCGCCAAATGGCTGTCAAGTTTGTCATCAAGCTCTGAGATTACTGACACGACATCAGATCAGAAATAATGTAAGATATTTATTTTAAAAAATTAAGGAAATTAGTAGGATTGAATTTAAATTTTTTATATATTACTTGTTAATACCATTACTTACGACTAGTAGACTTTAAAAGTAACTTTGTGTTTGCGTTTGGGCTTGCATGTTAATATATTTCATTCAGTTCTTGTATTGAATTTTATAATGTATGTAAATTTACCAACCTTTACTTTTCATTTTGAGGCAAAACGAATATTTTGGATCGAACCTTGTAATTGGGAACCATAGTGTTAACTCTCTCCATACTTCCATACTACTTATTTTTGGAGGATTATACGTGCGTCACATTGGTTTGTCTAATCGTTCTTCTATTGAGTAAGATTTCCTGTCCTAAAACTTCTGCCGTTGCAACTTTATCACATAGCTCTAATGGTCCGAAAACGAATTACAATGCAGAAGAATACTTTAATTTTTAACAACGAATTAAAAAAAACATGTGTTCATAGATGCATATTCAAATTTTTACAAGGCTATTGAAAAAATAAAATTTTTGATTACTGGCAATAAATTAGAAACAGTTGAGACTAAAATACAACAGAATTGGGTGTCCAAAATTACGAAGGATATCTATAAAATACAATATCTCACACTTTTTTCTGTATACTTGGTTTGAAAGATGTTACGTATACAGCGATTGTCATTTTTTATGGTACTGAACGCATAACTTTATTGAATTTAATTTTTCAACTATTACTGTTGATGACCCACAAGATTATGCTAGTTTTCTTTTAATATTCCAATAAATTTGGGATACTCATTTATGAACATCATGTGGGTAAACCTGATGAAAATATAGATGGTAGACCAAAATATTAAACATTTAAAATATATATAAATATTTAAAACTCCATAAATATTCATGCAGTTGTTCTACTCAATAGATATTCATTCAGAACATTTACATCCTCATACAAAAACAACCAACATAATTTATATTAAAGATAGTTCCATAGGTGTTAAGTATAATTTTAAACACATTATAATCACTTTAAAACCAAATAACCTCGCACACAAACTTCCCAAACGACGCTCACAAAATATGTGTCGACTCGAACAGCAATTTAATTCGCTTTCCTCCATTGTTAACCCAAAAACGTGAGAAACTACCAGTAATTCATGCTCCCACGGGAAGTTTTAGACTCTGCTTAGAGGTGGCGTTGGCCATGGAAGCGTCTCCCTTTAAAATCTGTTCATTAAATTGCTAATTAGGGTTCCGAGTTTACGGAAATGCTATTGAATAATTATGGGAAACTGCTCCTCGCTTGTTTACCAGAGAAAGGAGGCACGGAGCAGCCGCGCGATTTTTTTGCGTGTGTGACTTCGTCGTCATTTATTCTGATACTTTCTTGATCGGGACGGGTTTAATCCGCGTTAAGAAAGATAAGCCGACGGAAGACTTTGAAAATAGGAAGGGTCTTCCAAATGCTATTATCTTTCATAAACCTATTTGATCCTCGAAGAACTTGGTGAGAAGACGTGTATCTCTTTCGAGGTAAATGTTTCGCGGTTGAACGGATTTTGTTTCGAAGGGACGATTTTATTTACTGGAATTTCGGAAGTGAATGGTTTTAATATTGATGCATGGTATTTTCTTTGTTTACTAAAGTTCTTACTTTCTGAATGCTTATATCTACCTTTTAAATATTTTTTTCATTTAACACTAGGTATACCAAGGGTTCAGTTAGCCTCCAGTGAGAATAAGTTTCGTTAATTCTTTTAAAGAAAATTATTGCCGTATTTTATGCGAATATTTTAATTAATTTTTGCTTACATTTAATCGCAAATTTTATATATTTCTTTTTTTTTTAATTTTGGAGGAATATATATAATGTACCTACTTTTACTGAAAGGGTCATTTTTGACCATTCAAAAGAATATTCTTGAGAATACATACATTTATATTTAACCAAGCAGCGGCTTGCAAGGAACACATACAGATATAGATATAAATATAGAAAGAACTATTTGTTAGTAAAATGAGTGCATACGATAATCACGATTGTTGGGTTTTTTTATTGGCACAAGAGCCAGAAAAGGCAATATTGCGCCATACAAATGGTCAAACAAGAAGATAAACATACGATGAAATTAACGATGTAAAAAGTTCAATGATAAAACTGTAAAAAAAATACGATGATACTGGAATCAAGAAGACGAAGCCAAAAGTCAGTCAAATAGAAGCTGTTAAAAGTTGTTAGTAAGAAGACATGCGAGTAAATGTTTTATGTAGAAGGTGATAGTAGAAGAATGGATAATCTTGAAGACCTAGATTAAGAAAATAAATACATTTCTTGGTAGATAAACACAGCTTTTTCATCATACTATATCCTAACAAATATATTGAAAATATAGAAGTTTTTTCTACATTGACTATATAATTATATTAAATTTAAACCATTTTATCTATTTTTTTCTAATTAAATACGAAAAGAGTCAAAATGACCCCTTTGGTAGAACAGATATATGCCAACTCGTAATAAATCTAATGTTAAAGTCTTAATCTCCAGTTTGTGAGTTGAGAATCAGTTTTTGGTCTTCTTTGCTAAATAAATACTCAAGTATTTTACCGCCATTTAAAAAATGTAATGTGACAAAGTATTCAACAAGTAAATAATAAAGTATTCAACAAGCCATATAATAGTTTGTGTAAGATAAAAAAATTTAAATTTAAATTGCAGCTGACGACACATTAATAGTAAACTATAGCCTAAATATTCACATAGAGAGTATACAGAGATAAAATCTATCCACGTAAATAGAAATCTTTATTCAATTCTATAATTAGTGAAACAAGATATCTTTATCTATAATAAATCCTCTAAAGAAATAATTCACTTAACTGACTTCCTTTAATTTTCAAAATTTAATATAGTTTTTCAGACAGAGTGCAGAATTTTCTGGAAGCATTTCATATCTCACTTCCTTATAGAGATATTCCCATTACTATTGAATTTCTTAAATCTTTTGTTTTAATTCGTCTCTAAGTCACCAGATAACCGCCAAGTTTAGTTTCAAGTACTAGGTTTATGAATTGGCATCTATTCAGCATCCATTACAATATTTGTAAAATTATCTTCTTTGCGATAACTATGCATGTTCTTAGATTCCATCATTACACCATGTCTCTGTATAGATTCATACCAATTACCATTTAATTGCAGCGTCATTAAAGGTGGGTTCACACACAACTAACTATTGAGCAAAATAGAAAATCACGAGACAATGGCAAATGGTTTTTCCCAATGACGTTGTCTCAACTATTTATACTAGGGCAATACAGAGACAACAGTAGACAGGCAACGACTGCGAGCCAATAGTTGGTCTCGTGTGAACTCACCTTAGCAGATGGATATTGCCTTAATTCGTTTTTTGTTCGTTCTGTGATATTTTATTAATATCAATATAAGAATTTTTGATAAAAGTACTTCTTGGCAGTTTTTTTTATCGTTTTAATATTTTTAGGCTTCATTCTATTCGTTAATTTAATAATGTCCATATAACAAAAATTATTTGAAGCGATCTAAAGATGTATTTCTTTGAAAGTCTGAATTCAAAATTTATTATGTAGCTACTTTTAGATAGTTTATGGTTAATGAGTGAGTGATGATGAATGAAGAGAATTATTATAAAAGTTTGCCGATTAATTCTGTAAAAATTAATAGATGTTTTAAAGATTTTCTATTCTAACTTCAGAATGCATGATAGCTCAAAATACAATTATACACAACTTTAATCAACCAAGATCAAAAGTCAAAAAACCAAATAAACCAAATAAAAAATATAGCTTTTTTGAAATATAAATTTATTTTCTAAATATTTTTTAACTAGACAAAATTTCAAAAATTGTTAAGTGCACTTTACTACTAGCCTTTATTACTTTATTTAAAAAAAAAATAAGCATAGACGATTTGAGCTAAAGCATAATAATACTACGATGCTCTTAGTGAAAGTTCGAAATTGCTTTAATTCTTTTTCAAAATCATATTTGTTAATTAACTGAACACCCACACTTAAGAAAAGTAACTATACTTGGAAATAAATTACTACTAAAACTAATAACACCAGCAATGTTATTATTACATACAAAGGAGAAAAAAAAACTATCGTCAGAACACTTTTTACCCTTTAGCGTTTGTGAGCAGGTTGTCATTTAAGATCCGAAACGACACAAAGTCGCAATAAAGTCGATGTAAATCTATCTCAGAAGAATCAAATCCACACCACCACAACAAAAAAAGTATGCATCTCAAAAAGTCATCATTTCCCCGTATATTTTTTGCCAAAAAATTTTATTTATTATTTTCCTCCCCTCACAACAGCTTTCTTTCATTCCTAAGAATCACAGAGCAAGTTAAAAAAGATGAATTAGCCTCGCGCGTTAAATAGATTTGAGGTTTGAACCGATATTTTCTCAATTCTCATTCCCCCTTTATTTACATAGCAAGTGCATTAAGGCTCCATCCGTGGCTTTCGCTTATTTATTTAGTTTAAAAAAAATATAAATATATACTCTTTAAGTTGCTCGCGCCTTGGTGTTTTCCTCGAACTCAAAAGGGGATTTCGAACGTCGAAGGCCTCCGTCGTGATATATTGCGAGGGAGGAGACCCTTTTCCTCTTAGGGGAGTCGATCGTTTTAAAGAGAAGGCAGCTTTTTATTCCTTTTGGCAATTTTTTCTATACCTTCGACCATAAAGAATTTCATCGACTTTTAAATAATAATAATAATAATATATCTGCTCGTTTTCAGAAAGGAATGGAGTTGTTTCAAATGACTCGCGAGGCACTGTATAAAAATAAGGGGGAGATTTTCTGTTTTGGAGTGTGTATTTATTATATATTTGTGTTTCCCTCCTCTTGTCGAAGTGTAATTCATATTAGACTGGTGTCGCATAATGAATGCGTAAAAAAGCGATAGGGGAGTTTCTTTTCCAAAGGGGGTTTGATTTTATTTAGCGATATTTTACCTTGAATGGCTAAATAAAAATGTTTTCATAATTACTTACGATCTTTTCATTTTGCTTGGTAGTAATATTGAAAAAAAAAAGAATGGAAAATTTATACTTGATTTTTGTCACCTTTTTTATGGTTTAGATTCGTCTTTTTTCAATTTCAAATTTTCTAGTCATTAAGGACCAATTTTTCATTTTCTGATATGACTGTATTATGTAGATTATTTTTATAGAATAAGTCAATCATTAAAGTTCTTACTATATACGCACAGTAAACAGCTGCATATCAATGCATCGCATCTAATTGAAGTATTGTTTCATTTTGAACTGAAAAATAAGGAGTTGGGTACCATTTTTTTCTTCAATTTTTGATTAAAAAATTATACATATTATTATATGCCTCATTAACATTATTCTATCAATCTTTTATCCATTATCTAAGCCTTGATTATTAAATAAAATAATCAACAAGAATCAATTTCTTATTGATTACTTTCTTTTATAAACAAGGTTGAGTTTTCAATATGTTTGAAGAATATAATTTAGAGAGCATTAAATACTGCTTTCAGTACAATCACTTGGCAATTCCAGAATATTTTTGATTTTTTTTGTCTTGACTACCTTGTAAAAGATACTATTTAAGTCACCAACAAACTTAAAAAGCTTTTCACTTTTCTTATCAGTCTTTAGACGTAACGTTTCTCATTAATTATCCAATTCATTATCATCACCTAATATTTTGATAAGCCATGTTGTCATGATGTTCTTCTTATGATGAACATTCAGCTGAAGGCTTGCCCATAAGAAGATGCATATATTTACTAAATATTGTTGAAAAGACAAGGCCTGAAAAATTAGGAAATTTAGCCCATAATGTTAATGTTTAGTTCATAATGAAATATGCGTATAATTATTCCAAATTTTGCATTATAGTTCCTTAATGCTATAACAACCATGGAATCTATGTTTATGACTTCTTTGAACACATTAGTATTAGTGAAATAATTATACTATTATCAAAAGGAGGATTCAAGTAAAAAAAAAAGATTTCTCCATTGGATGAGTACATTTTCATAGTCGTTGGAAAAAGAATCCAGATACTTGTTGCTGGTAATATATAAAAGATAAATTCAAGAGAAATAGTCATTCGATTTGAAAGAATATCTTCTTTATATATATGAAAATTGTATTCATATTAAGGGCAATCTACACTTTTATACTAGCATAATCCGGAAATTTCCTAATTGCAACTGTTACATTTTCGCTTTTTAACTGAATTTGCATAAGGGAAAATGTCTAAATAAAAAATTATTAGATGAATCAGTTCAAAATAGCAGTAACTATACAGTAGGTAAGCTTTAGAAGCTATGTTGATGTATGTAAATATAGCAAATTGATCATTCTATTAATCCATTCATTGTTCAAGTTTTCCTTTTAGTTGTTAATACGGCAACACTCTTCTAAAAAAAATGTAACTCTTCATTTAATGCTTACCGTTATTAGCAATAAAACAACACCAATAAGAATCGAAATCAAAGTATATATTTGTAATTAAAAATAATAGATAAATATTATTTTCTAGTCATATTGTTTTATATAATCAAGAATTTTTGGTAATTTTAACAAAACAAGCTACAATTAACGGCTTCGAAACGAAAAAATTAAAATGTTATACCTCTACATTTTAAAGATTTATTATTCTTGCTAAAGAATCTTTTCGTGCAAACAAATGTTTCTTAGGAAATGATAAAAGACTCTTGGCCTGAAAGCTTTCGCTTATCGCTACATCTGTTAAAGACTAATTGGTAGAAATTGATAATACTTAGAACAATTTTTTTTTAAAGAATTTGTAATTTTGACTGGAATTAACTATTTTTAGGAATTGTTCTTAGTTTGCTTAAAATTATTTAAGACATAAAATAAATTTTTAGATTTAAAAAAAACGCGTAACTTATGTTTTTGTTATAAAATATATATTAGAGTAAAAAAGTTTAATTGTTAAAAATTCATTATAGCTTGATACGAACTGAAAAACCGACTATTGTAATTTTACATTAGGAATTTTAATTTCTGAAAACCTATAATTTATAACTGCTAACACAAAATTATAAATATTATATGCATTTGAACTACTTTTTTATAGAAAATCCAAATATATACCTATATAATATAATTTGAAAAAAATGAGAACGAAAAATTGGACTGTACCAAAATAAAAGATCATTAGAAGCACAAACTGTCCATGCGTCTAATGCACAGTTGATAATGTCCTAAGTTGATATGTTTCTTGATATCTTATTCAAATGTTATTAATTATTGGAATAATTTCGGTTTATTTCATAATCTAAATCAATATTCCTCTTATTTCTAATAACTAATTTATACATCTAGAATGAAATTACACTTTCGATATAGATAGAATCTATACATCTATGATCATGCACAATATTAATTTCTTCCAGATATTATTATCTAGAAAGTTCAAAGCAAAGATGGAGTCGATGCCTATAGAAGTAGATCAATATTCATTGCATTAGAGAATCGTTTTATTAGTGAATTCACCCACAATTTATCATCTTTAATTATTCATTAATAGACAAATGCAAAATATGTAAATTTGGTGAGGAAATGGCAATTCCTAGTTCTTTATTCTCATTTTTAATCCTTTTATCCAACAACAAACAATTCACTTATAAAATTAATAACACAATTAATTACTTTTTCATTCCTATATATCTAATTTTAATTGATAATTTGTCTTTTATCTTCAATGAACAAGTTGAGATCCAATGGTTCCATGAATTCCCGCCTACAACAACAAAAAAAAATCGAAATTGATTTTAACTGAAACGATAAAGTGAAAGCCGGAATGGTGTCCCTCGAATACTTCCCAGGAAACCATGAACCATTTAAAGGAGTTTCTATTTTATTCGATTTGTGTCGGAAGAGGAAGCATGCCAAACTATAAACAAAATTCTTTTTCTACCCCTTTACCCAAACTGCGTTTTTCCAGTTAATCAAATTGTTAAGAGTTTTCCGAAGTAAAAGGGCAGGGTAAACTGTTACTAATACACATGCAGCTGCAGCTAATAAAACAGTTTCAGCTGCTTAGTTGTTTGGAATTAATTTTACAGATGTAATGGGTTTCATAAGTAGGTTCTGACGCAAGGGACTAGTTTTGAACAGGCTGTTTATTTTTTTACTTGCTTTCAAGCTTTGTTTTATTAATAAAGGTCACGGTTATTTGAGAAATAAGAAAGAATTTAGAACTGAAAGTAGCAGAATATTGATTTCATTAAAGAATAAAGAAATTAGCTTTGTTTTATTTTACAAATTCCGATATAAATATTTAAAGCATTTTTTGAACAGGATATGTTTGTATTCACTCTAATATTATTAATTTCATCATAAATAATACTATTTTTTATTGATTCAATGCGGAATAACATAAAAAATCTATTATGTGTAATTAATTAATTTTTATCATTTAGTGAGTTTTATCTAAAACACCGCTCTTAAATTACTAATATGATAATCTAATCTTATCATATACGGCAGCCTAATGAAAATATCTTTCAGAGCGTTAGAATTATATCTACTATATATGATATAATCAGGATATCTCATAAGGTATGCCGCTTTTAATATTTACAAATTTGAATAGAACACATCAAAACAAATATTTTGATGTTTAAATTATGATGTTCTTTAATAATTTTTATTCTTTAATTTTCTTCGTTATAATCTAATTACCCGCATGTCATACATCAAAATACTCATCTTAAAGTGTTATATTCAAATTAGTAAATATTAGACGCTGCCTACCTTGTGGGATCCCTTATAATTACTACAGGATTAAAGGCTTCTTAAGAAAAAGTTTTCCAAAATACTCATTAGATTTTAACTTGAAATTTAATCAATGTGTTAAAAAGATTTTTTTTAATAACTTTGGACCATATTATTGGGGATATATTTATAACTAGATAATCAAGGTACATTAAATTAAATAATAAATTATTCAGTGATTGAAAGTTTAATCTTGCATACTTTTTTATTTTAATAAATTTTTCAGTGACATATTTAAATATATTTAATCATTATTAAGTATATTTTAAGACAAAGTTTATTATTTTAGTAACTGTGTTTGTATATATGCGTTTGCAACCGTATTAAAGACATTTTTTGTGAAGGAATCTTCATCATACAAATAAGAATGTATTTTGAAAGTACTTTCAAGTAGATAAATCCTTTCTACACTATCAAGCAAAGACGTTTCGAGCTAAATATACAAATATTCTTTTATGTTCTTATCTTATGCATACCATTAACTAAATTCATATATTTCGATTAAAGTTTTTTCAGATTTTTTCTGCATAAAATTTGCTTAGTATTTGTCATTTTCCTCAAATTTCTTGAGGAGTGCACATAATTTGCTCTTTTAAGGATTTTCGTGCTCCTTTTCAATGTTTTTTTTGTTTCTAGTTGTGTGAAATTAACTAGAAACAAAGAATACACTATATACAAATATTTTTTTGTGTTCTTATCTCATGTATACCGTTAACTAAATTCACATATTTCGATTGAAGTTTTTTCAGATTTTTTTCTGCATAAAATTTGCTTAGTATCTGTCATTTTCCTGAAATTTCTTAAGAAGTGATCACATAATTTGCGAGTTTTCATGCTTCTTTTCAATGTTTCTTTGTTTCTAGTGGTGTGAAATTAACTTAAAAATTTTCTTGCTATTCTAGCATGCTTATGGCGGAAAATTTCTTTTCCACCAGTAGTATAATGTTGAGGCTCCAGGGGATAATGTTGCACCAGACTCCAGTTTGAACAGTTCCATTTATAAACTTTGAAGTGATTACACCAGATTTTAATGCCAAATTTAATTTAAGGGTGAAAAAATTCCTACTGTTGTACAAGCATTGTTAAAGTTTGATAAAATATGTGTGATGATCAGTGGAGATCCCCCACTAAAAGAATTCAAACTATATTCCTGGCACTATTTAATCTTCCCGTGGCACTGATTTCCAATCTGAGCACTAATAACTGTATACCTTTCTTTCTTACTCACCGTCTTCCATTTCCAAAATAGAATAAAAATATAAATACACTGCTAAATTCTTCTTCTGTATTCATTTTATATTAAATACTGATTGAATTTAGTAATTAGACAAATACTTAGTCTCTATAAAATCTGTTTCTAATATTATTAAAAAAAACGTTTATCTATAAAATGCGTTTCTAATATTATGTAAGAAATGTGTCTCTTTAAAATCTGTTTCTAATATTACCTAAAAAGACGTGTCTTTATAAAATGCGTTTCTGATATCTAAAAAGTGCGTTTCCATAAAATCTGTTTCTAATATTTGAAGGAATCTGAAGAAAATTAATGGAATTCATATAAATTTATATGAAGGTAATTACTTTGAATTTATTTATTTATGTTCCTCCCCCCATTCCTTTCAGCAGAATTACAGTAAATATATTTATTATTGTGTCTAGATTTGTATCAGATATATATATGTGTGTCTTTGTGTGTAATTCTGATTAGATATTTATATTAAAAAATGGCATTTAAATGCAGTCAGTTCTTGCAGTAAGCGGTTTTTTGCCGGTAACTCTATTGAAAATAATTGATGAAATCTACACATACAAAGAAAGAGTTAAAAGTTCAGGCAATGCGAACTCCGAGAAACTTCTGAAATGATGAACAGAAAGAAAGTAGAAGTGTTCACTATTTCAGCCTGATGAAACATTACTCACGAACAAACGTTTCCCAACAATGTTTCAAAATCTCGAACGGAACTATCTTTTGGAGTTTTTGCAAACAAAGACCTACTTCAGACACTCCTATTTAGTCTGCCAAGATTGAGAAAGCTTCATCCCTTTACAGGGTAATGGAGCAGGCTTGAATGCAAAAGAATGTAAAATGACCTGGCTAAAACCGTTCTTTACAAAGAAACGGCGAACCCTCTAAGTTCGAAACACACAGCTGGAACTCTCTACTCTCCCCCTGTCTGTCTCTTATTCTGGCATAAATGAATATTTATGCTTTAACCATGAAACGGACGATTAATTCAACTGTCATTCCCCCTACCCTACAATTTAATATCCATACATTCGCCTAGACTATGAAGGTTAAGCTCATCCCCCCCCCTACTTTTCTTTCTTACCGTTTCTTTTCCTTCCTTCTTCTAGGATATGAGTGAGGAGTTATTAGCTTCGAATGATGCAGATCCGAGATTCTAGAAAATTAGAACTTGACAAATGCCATTTATGATCTGAATATTTAATGTTTTTTCCCCTTGGATTGGAGTTTTATTTTCCGGAAAAGTTTTTCGACTCTGCAGAGTTTAGAAAGTTATTATTTTTATTTTTTATGTCAAGCAATATTCCGTGCTTAGATCAAAAGAACAAAATACCATTTTTTCTTCCGCATTAGTTTCTTGTGGTTTCTCGATATGAAATCTAGCTATCGTGTATAAAAATAGTGATGATGATCTTGAATGAATTTGGATTATTTTGGTATTTTTAATTTTATTTCAAAAATTAAATAAAACCTGCGTTTTTCCTGCAAAAGAGAAATTTTTTTATATTAAAACTTTAAAAAATACACAAGACCTCAATAAAATTTTATATTGAAATAATCAGTATATCTAAAAAAATTTCCTTTATACTAAACCAAGTTAACGGGGAAGATTCTATAAATAACAATAAAATATTCTTCAAATAATTGTTTTTAATTTTTACAAATTTCTAGCTTTTTTAAACTTTAAACATAAATAAGCATAAACTGAAAATTAAAACTCATTAGATTTCTTATTCAAATATAATTAGCAGCGGATGCAACTCGAGCCATGTTCGAATCCATTCCACTAAAGGTATATTTTTATGGATAATAATAAATATTAGGGTGACTCAAAAGTTTCCTTCTCATCACGTTATGAATGACCTTATCTGGCTCTGCTTGTGCTAACATGCAGATTTATCTATTAGTCGTTTATGTTGTACTTTTCAGTCGTACTAGTGCTCTTCTACGCTTTAAACCAGGACTATCTAAAAAGTTCTTTAATCTATTAAGTGGGATTCTAAAGAGGTAATTTTCTATTCGTTCCTTACTCAAGGTGACACAATAAATTCTATGAAATGCTATCATCAAATGAATGAAATAAAAACTGCCATAGCTAAAAAAAAATGAACCGATGAGATGTTTATTCTCAAAACAACGCGAGATCACATATATTTGCATTAGTCGTAAGAGAGAAATTCTTACAGACTGGTTGGGATGTTTTACTGCATCCTGCATACTCTCCAGACCTCGTTCCATTTGATTTTTATTGCTGTCGGACTATAAAAAACTCTCTTCCCAATGAACGCTTTAAATCCATCTGCGAAATAAAACTTACCTCAAGGATTATTTCCCTCCCGAAACTCAATAATTTTAGAAAGAAGGCATAATGGGGCTTCCTTTAAGATTAAAGAAGATAATATTGTTAAAGGATTCTTATACAACAAGCTGAATAATAACTTAAATAGTAAATACTGTGTATTCCTTTCATGTTAGAAATAGGACAGAAATTTATGGGATATCTTAATATATTATTACCTTCCAGAAACTTGAAATACTCTGAAACTTGTCAGTCATTTAAATTTTATGAATACTTAAAACCTTATGTTTTCATTTCATGTTTTAATATATTTCTCTATAAGAATAATTTCCTAAATAATAATAAGAATTTTTCCCAGCAAAGAAAAGCTAGCTTGATTGAAAGTAGTGCTCATTTTAATTCTCTATACTTTGTAACTAAGTAAATGAAACTCCTTTTATCCAGCAATTTTTCATATGCTTTTTATTGATTAAAGACAATAGCAGATGGATTACAAATACCGTAGCAAATTAAATCTAAATCATTGCATATTTTAAATTCTAATGACAAAAATATATCTGCTAAATATCAATTTATAGATATAAAAATCGGCTAAATATTTTGAGTGTATTGGAATTATCCCATCGATCTGTTAATGTTCTCAAAAATACGCCAAAGGATTCTCAAAAATGCACCAATCCTGTGGCATCATAATAATGAAAAGTAATGAGCAGTTACAGGCGTAAAGTTACCATTTGGCGATAATATCGAGTTCTACGAAAACGGTCGAAGGGATAACCCCAAAATAGAAGATTTTGTCTGTTATGTAAAAGTTTAGTCTGTAGTATATTACGAAATCCTCAGAAAAATATCAAATTTCTTTTTAAACTTTTCATTTCCATGAAATTTTGTCAGACAATAGGTATATAATCTAAGAAGTACTTTATTACAATTGCCTGGTGGTAACGTCTATACTTTAGAGACGAAGTATTCCAATTTCGAATCCCAGTTCTATTAAAGATTCTCTGTATACAGGTGAGGAACATGCTAAATCTGTGGTGGAGGACCAAATATTCTCTCATTTGTGTGATGTTTTGAGATACCATTTTAAGTATCCTTTATCTTATGATACATTATTTAAATCCTGAGAATTCTGTATAGTTGTTATCCAAATTTCGTAATATGTATATTGCCTAAACCATTAGAAAGATGAAATTATAAACATTTCACTAAAGTGGATACTGAGGAACAGAAGTTTTTTAAAAAATCACATTATTTAAAAAAGATTTAGATTGATAATGATAGTTAATACACCAAAATGTCTAATAAAAATGTAAAAACATCAAAACCGTATTTTCTTCAGCAGATTTCTTTTGTTACGGCAGCAATTAAAAGTTCTATCGGGGTGCATTCCAATTCTTTATTAAGCTAAATAGATAGCTAAACCTATCAAGTACTTTAAAAGGATATATTTTCATGTAAACCAAAATATAAATCATATAAACTATAAATTATCTTAACTCAGTCCACTATAACTTAATTAAAAAATGTGTTTTAATATGATCTCTACCATAATTATTTGTCCAACTAATACATCTCAGTAATTCACGACTTCCCATTCACCATCTCGTCATTCCCTCCCTTTAAGGTCATGGTATTCAAAATAGACTCCGCTGCTAAGCCGAAATTTCATTACCTACCAAACCTCAGATCGGTTGAGTTCATTTCGAGTGTTTAGTGGTGAGAGGAGGACTTTAGGGGAAGGTAAAGTGCCCCGGGCGGGACAATCCCTCCGGACAACCGAACCGGAACAAGTCGCCGCGCAAGCATATCTGCTCGGACTCGTCCGGTTCACGCAAAATTGATCACGAGTGATCGGTCACATGAATGATTCCCACTTCGAAGCAGGGTCCTCCTCCTTGACATTTTCGATTTGATTCTATGCACGGAGAACAAACACGTTTTCCGATACATTTTGTCGAGAGATTAGCCCGAACGAGAATTTCCCCCTTCCCCGGGGTGTTCTAGCCACAGATTTTTGATTACTTGTTTTCATTGATTGGAGTTTTTAAAGTATTACAAAGGTTAAGAGAGCTATATGCTTGTCTGATCAAAGATATATTAAATTCATTTTGAATTTGATTTCTTAGAAATTCAATATACTGGATCAAGTATTATTTTCTACAGTTTGTTTACTTTTCTTATTTTTTCCTAATCTTTTCTCCAGGGATGGCACACATTTTGTGCTCATCAGTAGCCTGATAAATAGAAATCTAGGAATTAAGAAATAATTCTGAAAGTTGAAAATGATGTCTAACGTGCAGTACTGATGACACAAGATAATCTTAAAACACTGAAAGTCATGGTGTTAAAAATTGTCCTATTTTAACTACTATTTCAAAGTTTTAAAGTGTTTTGATTTCTCTTGTTGTGGGACTAGAATTCGGAAGAAGATTGACTTCGTGGAGATTTTCTTAAAATGATAGTCTGCTCCTCTTTTAAAGTGAAGATAGGTGTGAGGGAATATGAGGAGGAAAGCCAGTGATTGACCACTTTGCAGTTGAGGGTCAACTGTCTTCAAGAGGGCGTCAATGTGGCGAATCCTGCATGTTATGAAACGGTTAGCAGCACGGCAGACGGCAATAATAAATCTTGTCGATAGGGCTTCGTTCAAGGATGGCGGGTAGTTCAGCTGTAGATAAGAAGAAGTTGTTTGATATATTACATACAGCTCGCATGACAAACCAACTTATACAGCGGAAAAAAAAATTCCCAACGGTAGGACAAGAATAACATTTTCAAATAAGATATATTACACTCATATTTTTAAGAATGTAATAAATAATAGAATTAAAAGTATGTGAACATAACAGGGCACAGATGACGTGTCCATCAGTAATTTGATCAATTAAAGACAGTTCCCATACCGATCCAACGTAAACAGAGCGAATAAATTTAGCCGAATATCGACAGGGAACAAAATTTTTAGATGAGATATACTATATCTATATTGTGGGGATGTTAATAAATAGTGAAATTAAAATTGCAGGAAAATGAAGAATAATAACTTAAAATAACTTGTAAATATATAAATAAAAATTCATGATATTAAACATAATAATATAATTCATAAAGAACACGCGACCTCAATGTCACAGGAGTGATAAGCACCCCCACGAAACCATACTGAAATGAAACTGAATAACTGGAAAGTTTCGATAGCAATACTTCTTCTTCTTGCATAATGCCACCACCACTGAACATAGCAGTAACGATAGGATTTGCTGTGGTCTATTGCTGAATAAGTATTGTCCAACCTTACATTGAACGAACAGTCAAACTAACATTCCTTTCGGGGTAGTAAATGGCTGCCTTTCTCCTCATCTGCAAACTCTTAAACAGTTGGAATGAAACTATCAATCTTTAACATCATATCCTTCAGGGTTTTGAGATTACCTGGTATCATCAGTACTGTACTTAAATCCTTAAAGACAATCTTCAGGTCCTTCCTTAATTCTGAAATCTCCATACATTCCATTAAACAGTGGTAAACCGTACCAATTTTAGTAGCACATCATCGCATACCCCTGTATAAAGCAGTTCTCTGAAAAATTTATCTTAAATGCAGAATTCATAACCAAGTTCCAGAATAACAGCCCGATCCATGAACCTTGTGGCACTCCTCTATCCATTTTAATTTTCCAATTATTCTCTCCATCTTGATAAATACATTTTCTTTCACTTAAGTAATCTTTAATCACTTGAAAAAGGTTGCTTGGGCAATTCATTTTTATAAGGGCATATGAAATACTTTTCCTCCATACTGAATCAAATGCTCCAGTTACATCCAAAGATATAACTGTTGTTTTTAGTTTTTTATTCATCTCACCTTTTATTTTACTTCATAGAGCATTTTGGGCTGTTTCCCAAGAGTGGTTATATCTAAAGCCATGTTGATCATGATGCAGTCTGTTTTGTGTCGTTAATAAGTGTTGTACTCTTTGAGTTATCAGTTGATCCAAAATTTTACTTGCTGTTGTTAGCAAAAAATTGGTCTGTAGGATTTAGGTTCTTCAAAGTCTCTATCAGTTTTAGGAATTAAAATAAATTTTGCCAACTTCTACTGATGAGGGAACTCGCCCAATTCTAAGCACTTGTTGTATAACTCTAGATGAATAGAATTTCTGTTAATTTCAGCAAGCATATCCATTGGGATGTTGTCTAATCCAGGTATTTTCTCTTTAGCCATTCTATTAATCGTCATTCTTATTTCATTCGTTGTGAATTTTTTTATCTTTTTTTGTGGTTTTATATTCCTCGTTTTCTTCTGTTTTTTACTTTCTTTTAAGGAATGTTCCTCTTTGAAAAAGCATCTCGCAATATTATCAATAATTCTTTTGTATTTTTAGTTTTTATTCCATCCGGTTTTTTGACACCTTGCAATATAGTTTTCCTTTTCATTTTATCTGCCGCTAATTTTTAAGGAAGCTAAAAAGGGTCTATTCACGTTATTTCGCTACATAACTTTTCAGAGAATTCACTACTTTTCTTTCTTAACATTCCTCTGTATATTGATTCATTTTTTTTATAAATTTGTATTCTCTTCATTATGCTAACATCGTTGGTATCTATGCCTCAAGGCTATTGCAAATTTTCTTTGTTTATCCAACTCTGCGTCCCACCAGAAAACATTGACATGATTTGACCCTTTACTGTTTGATATTTGGCTAATTCCTTGGATGAATTCGGTAAAATCTTTAACTCATAGTTCTAAATCTTTTAGATTTTATCCTTTGCCTTGTTTCCATTATATTATTATATTTTTCAGCCACTTGAGAACTAATTTTCTGAATTTTTCACTTGCTTAGTTTAAATATTTCTGCTGGAAAAACTTTGCCACCCATATTAATTTGAAAATCCAAAACTCTATGCTCACTTACTTACTTAGAGTATACAGAGTACTTAGGAGTACTATCCATCCCACTGCTCGGTCATGCAGGTCTTTAATTGATAAGGTGACACCAATCCAGCTTCTCCCACGCGCATATTGAGATCATTCCAAATAACAAGGTTTTTCTTACAAAAGAATTCAATAAACGAACCGGCTTCATCTTGTGGTATATGATCGGGAATTTCATTTCCTCATAAATGATTGTAAATACTGAAATCTCCTCCTAAAAGTATGGATGATGCCGTCAACTGTTCGAACAGATTTTCAAGCTCTCTGCAGATTTCTTCTTTACTGTGAGTCGGTAAGAAGTATGCCGATACCGCAATAATTTCGATATTTCCTACTGACAAGTAGACTGCTACTATGTTTTCACTAGTAAATCTTGTTAATAAAGAAATTTCTTGGTTTCTTACTGTTATTATCGAATCCCGTAAGGGTGAGAAATTATTCTCCATCCTAGGGGAAGTCCAATCACTTTCCCTTTCATTGTATATGGTACCTGTAACAAGTAAATATTTGCAAAGCTGTCCCCAAACAAATTTTGGAGTTCCTTTGTAGCATATTTACCCCGACCAATATTATATTGAATAACCCTCCAAAAAACATTGAGAAGCTTACTGTCCATAGTTCGTCTGTTTAGTCAACTGATCCTTCTCCCTGATAAACACAGGGCAATGTTCCGATGTTGCAATATGATCCGTTCTATTCATAATTTTTCTTCTTTTGCGATACTCTTTGCAGTTTGTGCATTCTGAATTTTGCTTTGTGCAATTTTTATAGTTACACAATTCCAAGCACTTGGAGCAGCTTTCTTTTTTTGCATATATTTAGATCAAATATGCCCAAATTTGAGACATTTAAAACATCTAAGAGGTTCTATAAATTCTCTAAATCTATACGACCCGAAATCACACAGTAGTCTTCCTTTATCTTTAATCATTTGGATCCAAACTTATGACCCATTGATTCAAGCTGCATCTACCCTTTTTCCTAAACAGAACCCTCATATTCCCTGCAATGCCATTTCTTCACTTGATTTGATTGAGAAAGTCCAATTCCTCCTACTCCCTGGGCTTCTCACTCTTTTCCACATCATACATAATTATTTGATTCATTCTAATCTGTGGAGTAGTAGCTTTGCATACATTTTGCAGATTTCTGTGGTGGTTAATTGCATCTTTTAACTTTATGGCCATTTCCGGTGTTTTAACCTGAACCAAAACTCCTTTTCCCATTGCTGGCTTCATTCCCATAATTTTAATTTCCATCTCCTTTGGGCTGATATTCGCTTCCAATGTTTTTCTCAGTTTAATAGATGAGTCTATTGTCTCTGTAGTTGGTCTAACCACCAATATCGTTAGGTTTGCTTTGGGTCTTAGCAACAATGTTGCTTCATTTTTTTCGTTCGGTTTAATCATTTTTTGTAGTAATTGATTCCTTTCTTTTCCCACAAGCAGCGTCATGGAGGCGTGGACCCTTCTATTAAATGTTAGACTTGGTTTTAATGGAGTTTTATTATTTTCCACTATGCTATCGTTGTTTCGTTTTTTAACCTCTTTTGCGAATGTTGGTACATAATTACCATTTGTTGAATTCCTTTTGTTTCCTGAAGAATTCGATAAAACATTCAGAAATATATCTCTCAGCTCTTCAGATGAGATACCCTCAATCTTATATTTTTGGAGAATATTTTCAAATGTTTCCAATATATCCAATGATCCGAAGGGTTGCTCTTTTTCCTCTGGTGTAATTTCATTTTTACTTGCATCAGCATTTTTTGCCTGTTTAGCATTTGAAACCTCTATTTTTTCTTTCTTTTTCTTTGCCTTTACAAGGGATGCATGGTCTCTTTTATCTTAAAGGAGAATTTGCCCTGTTTTCGTTTTTAGATATTTCTTTTTCCGTTTTGTGGCCATTTTTGTTTTGCTATCCGTCAGCCTTAACAGATATATCATTTCATTTGAATTGGAGTCCGATTATTTTTTTAAATCATTTTACATTAGTCCTTAAATGTGTTTTTTAAATTTTAATAAGTGGGTCGGAGATTAACGTTTAATCCCCTTTTGAGGAATAAAATAAAGTCTCATCATCAGTTACCACTTCACTATTATCAGAGTGATAGAAATACTAGAGGGAACTGTGGATAACGTCCACCGTAAAAGTTTCCCTCAGCAAGCACGTGTTATCATAGTTAGGAGTCACACTCCACCCTTTTTGTGTCCAACAATATGGTGAGAACCAACAACCATACCAGAAACTTCACAATTCCACCACCATCAACCATTGGGATGAGGTGCTACCCTTAGAAGGGCTAGAGGCAAGAAGTTCTTGCAGTAGCACCTGAAAAAAATAGGACCCGAAACAGAATTTGAAGAGAAAAATTTAATAATGAAGCATGTAAAACTATTTAGAAAGAAAAAAGACAGACATTGTATGACTAAATATCATGAATCTTGAAAGGAAGTTTCAAATTCGCTCCTTTGTACTTTTATCTGTGTAGGTTAGATATATCTTAATATACAGATATTACATGAATAGATCGCAGAATGTATTTAATAAATAATTGATAACGACGATGGCTGCTTAGTAGCTAATTGCAATTTGAGGTCGAGGTCGTTTAAGAGGTTCTCCAGTTTTTCCAACCAGAAATTAAAATGTGTGCTATTACTTGAATGTTCGTCAGGAAGATAACCTCTTAAGAGGAGATTGGGTCATATTTTTATATAGAAACAGTGCTAATGAATAATAGAAAGATGCCCCATTTTCCTTTCATCTGTCACTCTAATATAAGAATCTCCATGAATCTTAGACAGCAGGTCAAATCAAATAGAATCAGCAACATCACCACCATACATATTGTTTCAATCAAAGTCTTTCCACTTATAACGCAATTCTTTTGGATTTCCCTCTTACCTGTTTAACCAATCTGTTTATCTTAGTTCCTTTAGAGAAGATCATACCCTTTTATTCTATTTCATCACTCTACGTGACAAGACGATGTTTGTAAATTACGAAATAGACTTAAAAAGTTTTCTGTCCCGGATAAAATGAAAATGTGAATTTTATTGTCAAATAAGTTGATGACAAAAACCTCATTTTCCTGTCTGAATTTCCAATTATAAATTTGATTTTATTATTTTCTGCATCTACAGATAAAGAATTAACTGAAAAAGTCATTTTCATGGAATAATCAGTTCCTTCTCATTAATTGTCTGATGATACAATCTTTTCTTATTGCATATCAGGATCAATTTCTCAACAAAACATATTAAATGAATACATCATTATAAATTACAATAAAAATACGGAACAACATTTAATTTTTACATATTCTTTTCAAATTAATCATTTCATAATTCTAAAATTTCTTAATTTTCACTCAAAAGATAAATAAAATAACGATAAAAATGTCTTGATTTTCATTTAATTGTGAATAAATTTTTACATCTACTAATCAAATAAAATCTAGTTAATTTCTTAAATAATCTTTCATAAATTTTAGTTAATTTCTAATATTTTATAGGAATATTTTATAATTCCCTTCAATTTTATTAAATTCATATATATATATTATTGCTTTAATCAAAATTTGTAAACGCATTAAAGGTAACAAACATACAAAACTATGTTTTAAAATTGCTCTTATTATATTTACTGACAGCTAAGTTTATAATTATATAACTATTATCCCTATTTAATTAATTCTATCCAAAAATAATATAAAATTAAAAACAATAAAAAATCTTTTTGAAAGAAAAACATATTTATAAAATTAATTTATTTAAAAGTTCTTAAATATTTTTAATTTTAATTTATATTAATTTTAGATTTCTTTTATTTAGATAGTTAATCAATATTTTTGAAGTATTTCATTATACATGCAGAATGTTTTCTTAGTTTTAGTTTATTAAATAGCATATAATTGATCTCAAAAAATGTAGATTACCTGAAAAATTCTTATTCAAATTTAATACGATTACAGACATAGATTTAAAAAACGCTATTCTTCCGCCATGGCTTTCAAACATTAAGCAATTCTTAAAGAGCAAAAGCATTAAAACATGTCATATAAACGTCTCTTCCTACTCTGTATAGAAGTAAACCTTATAAAACATAAGAGAAGTCTTCAGTTTCTGCAGATGTAGAAATAATTCTATCACTTGCCGAGAAAAAAATGGCTCAAAGAGATTTGCAATATTCATATCATAGGTAGATATTAAAACGCACATTTGTAGATACTTCATTCTAATTCGCCTTGAAATTGCTCATAATTAGATCTGCCGCTTTCATGTGTAAAACACTAATCAGAATTAATTGCATTCATATTTTCGGATGGTTATTATGGAATACACATCCTTCTTAATAAAATGAGTTAGATTGCTTATTTTCTCATTAATTGTTGCAGGTCACATTTGCGTTCTTATTAGAATGTCTTTCGAAAAGCGTTGTTCATCCGATCACATCATTCAGAGCAAAAATGGTGCAATTTTATCAATTTCCTAAAAGTATGAAATCTTTCATAATGTGCTGAGCTACTTTTTATGTTATTCAGGTTAAAAACGAAAAGAATGCAGAAAAGAAGAAGAAAATATTAGAAACTTAAATGTTTAAGAAGAATATAATCAACCTTTTTATATTTTGAAGGAGATTTTAGTTTTTTTAAAATTAATAAGTTAAAATCTGAAAAATTCTGATTATGAAATTCATTTTTTAAACAGAAAGTTAATTAAAAACAGATATCATTGATTCTCTAAGAAACTGAATCATCAATTTAATAAAATTTATAAGAAACAAATGTCCAAAAATCAATAAAATTTCGTTTGTACTTAAAAGGATAAACTTATAAATATGCAGACATTTTTATGAAACGAGACAAAATAAATACGAAGCTAATAATTTTTATAAAGTAATATTTCGGCAACTATATGAGCAGTTAGTTAAAAGTGACAGACATTTTGAATTTTCATAAATCCCTTCCTTTTTTTTATAAATGCATTCATTATGGAATAATAATTCCATATAACTTAATTTTCTGCTACACATTATATGAGTATCTGTTGCACTTATTTTCCCATAATTACTTCTTATTTAGAGGATATCGTCAATGCTTTCTTTTATTACATCACGTAATAGTTATGTCCTGTAGTGCCATATAAATTTTTATGGTCTTATTTCACTTTAAATCAAAACTATGTGTTCAAAATTTGTTAAAAAATCATTGTTTTAACATCAGTTTCCAATAAGTTTCCCTCTGATATTTATAGATATATTTTTAAGTCAATATGATTCTATTACCGTTTCCACTAAGGTAAAAGTAACTTTAGAGAAAAAAATTAAAATCTTACAATGAATATTACTTCATTTCAATTTGATGCTAATGTTGCAGTTAAAATAAATCGTTTGGGGAAAATACGTGATTATAAGAAAATGAGAGTTTATTCTCATTTTTAATTTTTTTAGAATAGTTTCGTAAAAACACTTCTAATTCAAATTTAATTTTTATTATATAATGCAATCATTACAACTCCAAGAAAAAACTTCTCTTTGCATGGTAATTTTAATGGAATAAAAAATATTGAAATATAATGCAATTTTTCTTCAATTATTCGTCTCAGTTTTGAAGTTATTATTTCAAAATATAATGCAATTTTATTCCTATAAATTTAGTTCAAATCAAAATAAAATATTATATCAGTTTCTAAAAGGCAGAATAAAACTCAGATTTCGTATTTCATTTGGACATACAAGAGCAAATACAATTGAAACAATTTTTTGCACAGCCATAAAATAAAATCTTAGTTAAATGGGTATCGTAAAATATGAGGAAACTAAAAAGATATATTTGATTCTGTTCTTAAATTTAAACATTTAAAATCAAAAATATTTCTACTGCAACTAATAAAACTCACATATGAATATACTTTTCTGAGATGTAACTTAGTAAAACATGTAAAATATGGAGAAATTTAGAAGATATATTTGACATTAATCCTAAATTTAAGCATTCAATGCGAAGAATATTTCTAATAAAACTAATAAAATTTATTAATACTTAGCTAAGATTTAGACGTCAATATCAAAATATTGCTACTTTTGACAAAAACAGGCAAATTAACTTTAAAGCATAATCTTTAAAAATGGCTAGATAAACAAATTGTTATATTTCTTTAACAGTATTCCTTGGAAAGAACTTGATATTATTTAATGTATAGGATATATTTGGAATCATTCCTAAATTTAAATAATTAATATGATAAATATTTTTCATATTAATATTTTACTGATATTCAAACGATTTCACATGTCTGTCAAAATGTTGCTGGTTTTGACAAAAAGAGGCAAACAAGCATTTAAACATAATCTTTAAGAATGGCTAGATAAACAAATTTTATCCTTCTTTAACAATGTTCCTGGGAAAGAACTTGATATTGTATAATGGGTCTCCGAGTATCTCTATCATTTAAGGATCAAAACGCCCGATCACCGGTGCAGCTCCTCAATTGCATCTCTTGAGGTATTGGATTTGCTTACGGAAGTACTTTATCTCCCGACGACAATTGCTTCCAGACCCAAAGATTCGATTTTAAGTGGAGGTTAAATTTCAAAGAATCCGCCTCTTTCCCCCCAATTCTACCTAAAAGGAACGACCATCCTCAAATGGAAGAAGGGAACATGCCAGAATGGCTTGGAGGAAGCAAACACTTTAAAATTCGAATCCTATTAATTTTACGAGCGCATCTCGGATCGAAGTCGTTGTACAAAGCTAATAAAATATTTAAAAGAAACAGTCAGAAGGAGTCCTGGTGGTAGTAAGAGGGGGCTGGGACGGGACGGACGGACATAGATTAAGTCCCAGAGCAATGTCAGCCATTAGAGAGCAGTGTCCATCGGGCCCTGGGGACCACGCAAAAGAATTCCAGAAAGTTCTTTCAATAACCATTTCTCTTCCAGGGGGGTCATAGGTAATGGGTAAATGGAAGAAAGGGTGTCTTAAAATATTTTTCTTTTTTAAAAAAAGGGAGGAGAAGTAAATTGGTAAGAACTGTTTGTTTCGGTAAAGAAATGGCGTAAGGTACCTCGATTTGCTGAGATTTGTTTCGGCTTTTTTCAAACGATAGACTCTTATGTGGAAAGAAACGTAAGTGTTAGCCTTTGCTTAGAAGGGTAAAAAATGTAATGCTCTGAAGGAATAAAATAATTTTCCAATACCCTTGTTTTTTATAAGTAATTTGAGTTCGTAATTTTGCTATTTTTTGGAAGGTCCCGGCACTATCTCAAAACCTTTGTCAAATTACAGTCTTATATGTTTCTTAGTGAACCGAAGATCTTTTCAATGTACCTAAATGAACAAGATTCGAAGACATAACATAAAACTTTCTGACTTGTAGACAACAACTATTAGCTGATAATTCATGCCTTGAGTAGTTTAGTATAGTTATGCTAACGTCCCATTTTAAAGCAACATCAAGAATATTTTGACACCGCTCGCTTAATTTTCAGATAATGTGATTTAAATGATGATCAAGATACCAAAGCAGGTTGTCCCATACCCAAGCTTCCACGCTACATCATCTGGAGGGCATTTGGCCCAATGAATTTAACGTGCACCAGGCCCGTATACGCTACGGTTCTTAGGTAGAATCGGGTCTCGAATCTTAAAACGATCCGATTCAGAAGCCGTGATCGTACCACTAGACCACCGCATTCTCGAGCTTCAATAGAGTCAGTAGTATATTGAAGAATCTGAGCCCAGAGTGAAAACACTTGCATGGGTTTATTAGTACAGCCAGGTTTTCCGGCATTATCATTCACTCAACATTTATACGAAGCAGCAAAATATTTCAAATAATTAGTTTCCAGAATTTTAATAAATGCGCTCATAACATTAATTATTTTTATATTTTATTTGATTAAAGCATATTGTCGCATAAGTGTACAGTTTATAGAAACATATATAAAACAATATTGATACTTCAGTTTCTTTTTTACGATATAATTATTGGCAAATCACAGAAAATTACATTATGCTTAATAAGTTATTTGTTTTCGGATGATACACGGACAGTTTAAGTGGAAAATATTTGCGTTAAAATGTACTCTATTATTCTTTCTATTTTGCTTACAATTTTATAATTAGATTATTCTTGTGCTTTAAAAGCTGTATGTACTGCCTATCACTTAACCGAATACGAAATATAACTCTTGAAAAAAATTTACCTTCTTTCAGCTTTACTTTTTTTTCGAATGTTGATTTCAATATGGGGGAGGGAAGATATCAAGGCGAATGCATATAAGGAAGTCTGCGACTGATATATCCCTGAGCATACGGGCTTCCCTACTCTTTAGAGCTAGAAATAACGGGAAGGGTGTAACCTTTTTTTCTCCCATAGATACAGACTCCAGAGTCCTGCAAATGACGGAGTCATCTATGATTGATGTCTTTCCACGTGGTCAGGAACAATATTTTCCAGACTGGTTCTCGGGGAATACTGTCTCTCCCGCGATATGGATTTTACTACACAAAGCTCTGTTGCGGATTCTGAAATGTGTAATTGAAGTGCGTTGAAACCTATAAGAAGTTTTTAAAGCATTTTTATTAAATAAATTTTTAGTTTTTAATAAATAAATAGTAAATTAGAAAATAAAGTTCAGTAAATAATTTTTAGTAAATAAATAACGCTTTCATTATTGAAGAAGAAATGAAATAATCAAGAAGTATTATTCAATTTCAAGAAAATGTATTATCAATGCGAAATAGTATGAGAAATTGTTAGTAATTACTACCTTCAGAATTTATTTTAAAAATATTTATTACAATTATTTTAAAAATTAATTTTATTTAAAATTTATTAATTTAAATATTTTTTAAAAATTTCCCTTGAAAATTTCTGGTATTTATTTTTCGAATAACATGATAATAATATATCAGCAATATATTATATATAATCTATTGATTTTGAAATAGAATACTATTAAATTAAAAACAGAATACTATTAAATAAAACCATTGGAATTTAAAATTAATAATCGCTTTTCATTATCAATTATTTCCCACGTTGAAAATATTTAATAGTATATACCTTTATTACTAATAAAAAACAAGATTTGTGTATGTGCTGCCCTCTACAGGACTGTCCATTTTGCAATAGATTTTGAAATTTGGCACAAAAATACACTGAAAGCAGAAAATATTATAATACGAGGAATTTTTTTAAAATTTTACATGGGATTTTAATTAATTAAATTCGGAGCAAAATTTTGAAGATTTTTTTTTATAAATCTCAAAAATATTTTTTAAAACTTCTTCACACTTCCAAAAGTTAAAAATAAAAATTTTTATTTTTGATATCAATTTCATTGATAGGTAGATTTTCCCTCAGAACAAATTATGAAAACTTTTCAGAATATTTCTCACTTAATTTTGAACACTGAAATCTAACATGTTTTCGTTGTTTCATCAAATATTTCATGGTATGATTTGTTTACATTGGGAAATAAAAAACAATGGTTATGTCTAAGATCTGTTACTTTACATGAAAAATAAAAAAATGCTGCAGTTACAAGAAAAAGAAGAAAGTACATGAACTGTATAATTTTGTTTTTAATAACACTATGAAGACAAGACATTTTTATTCATAATTTTTATATACACAATGAATAGAGCCTGTGAAAGATTATTAAAATAACACGGATTTAGTTATTTGACACTTTATGCTTAAAATTAATTTACCGCAAGAACCATAGCTATGAAGTTATTGTTAAAATTCAGTTGAAATTAGATGTAACCAGTCACATTGGCAAAACAATAAGTTCCCAAAGTTGCACGCGTTTTAACAATTTCATAACCATGAATATATATATATAAGATATCTGAAAGGGAGAAGAACGAATTTCACATTGAAATTTTTTTTATTCTGAACTTGCTGCTCAATATTTGCATTAGAAAGATTTTCTATAAAAGAATTTTCTTCCTTTTCCAAATAAAGAATATCGAGAATCAAGAACAAAATCTTATTGAATTTTTCTGCCTAGAGAATTATCTAAAAATAAGATTGTTCAACGCAAGTAAATGTGTGTTATATTGCCATTTCGAAGAATAAATTCCTATTTATTATTTTACTATTTATCGTTTTATTTCATTTCTTCACAATACGATTATTTGATATCTGCAATGCGATTTGGCATTATCATTCATGCATCAGACATCCTTTAACTTACTAAAAGGAAACAGGAGCACTACAACTTGTGTTAATGTCTTAATATGTTATCATCTAACTGCATGCGAAATTTGGTAACTTGTGTTTACGAAAAAAATTAATTAATTACTTCTAGGTAAAAATAATGTTAAGATTATGCTTGAACTATGAATTAAAATTCTTCATAGATGTAAAATTTGAAATTTTTGTTGAGCAAACAAATTTATTATAAATAGTATTCGAAGGCAGCAAATTTCAAGGATTGATGTAGCTTAGTTTCCTTTAAAAAGTCTCTTTCAAGAAAAATAGACTGCCATTAGTAATGACATATGCACATGGATTTGACATTGTGGAATCTGCCATTATGCATCAAATGCCCTCTAATATATTTTATACTAGCCGCCTTTGGCGACCAGCTGGTTCGCCATGAGTAAAGCGTTCTAAAATTTTCAATTAAATCACATATTCATTAGCCTTGAAGTAATTCCGGGCATTGATTGACCTGAAATTAATATTTTCTTTAAGATGATGGACGGAAAGTTCTAAAAGTACACCTTTTCCAAATAATATTTTTTAATTTTATAAATCAGTCAGTTTTAACCATCGGTTATGATTCAAAAATATTAAAAAAAAATTCGATGATATTGCCAAAATATTAAATATGTTTTTTTTAAAGAAACCGAGAAAGGGAAAAAAAGTATTAAATTAATGATACAGATATTGCAAACGATTACATAAATATGCCATTAAGTCGGGATTTCATTTCATATCCTGTCTAAATTCAATCAGGTTTACCGTAAATGAAGAAGATTTATTGAGTTAATAATTTAGATATTGCAAACGATTGTAGAAACCTTTGCTTCGCATTTATTTTTTTTAGAAAATATCACATTTTATATATTTTTATTTTATCCAGGCACGTGCTGAAAGTTGCATTTCTGTAGATTTATTTTGCGATGATAAGTTTTTTTATTTGAACTTCTGGCATTCTTTTATTTTATCCAGTAACGTGATAAAAAAAAACATGGTTAAAATATTTCTTTAAAAATTCGTTAAAAATAGAAGCTTGAGTTTTACATTAAAACACTGATACCATTAGAAGGCTAATTTTTTAATCTTTAAATTGATGTAAAAATCATGTTTATGCAATAATATTTTTGGAAGTTATAGCGGAAAAACGTCGAAATTTCCCTTAAATTTTAATTAATATAAATTCTAATTAAAAATTCGAAAAAGGTCTCCAAGGTGCACATTTCGGACCTCCAAGGTATACATGTACCAAATTTGGTAGCTGTAGGTCCAACGGTCTGGCCTGTAGAGCGCCAACACACACACGCGCACACACACACACACACACACACGCGCGCGCGCGCACACACACACACACACACATTGAGCTTTATTATAAGTATAGATGAAGTTTAGGATGCTTTTTTTGGTATCAGCATTTGTTAGTGACAAAATCATGTGGCTCACATTAACTTTTTCTTCATGAGTAGTATTAAAACAGGATTCTAATTTATCAAGTCAAATCATGCCAGATTCTTATAATCATTTTTTCGAATTGCTTTCGATATATCAACCCCAACTACGAACAAAATCAGTTCAAATTAGAATTTTCATGATAGTTTTCTGTTCTGTTTTTTATCTATCAAAGCATTAGTAAATTCAAATGAAAACAAATGACCATATCGACCTGAGATCTATACATCAATTCATCCAAAAATCAAATTATGTTCTAGCATTGCGGCATTCTCATCCTTTTTTCACCTATCAACTTTAAATCAAATCATTACAAATTACAGAATTTCACAACGACTTTTGCATCCTGTTTTCTATCTTTTAAACAATCTACAAATAAAATCAGGTCAAACTGCGCTTTATTGAGACGATTTTCCGTTTTATTTTCTATCTACAAAACTTCTTGTATACATCACCCACCCTGCCACCATCTGACATTGTTGATCGTAGCAGTATCAACAGGATTTGTTATGGTTAACTGCTGAATAAGTTTTGTCCAAACTTACATTGACCGATCTGTCAAACTAACATTCCTTTCGAGGTACTAAATAACTCCTTTTCTCCCCACCAACACACTCTCAAACAGCTGGAATGAAACCGTCAATATTTGACATCATATTCTTCAAGAGTTTAAGATTACCTGGTATCATCAGTATTGTACTTAAGTCCTTATTTACAATCTTCAGGCTTTTCTTTAACTCTGAGACCACAATACAATCCATTAAATATTGGTAAACTGTACCAATTTCTCCCCAAATGCATTTATTTCCCTGTGTTCTTCCAGATCTTTGGAAATATGCAGGAATTCTCCCATATCCAGATATTATTTGGATTATAAGTGGATGATATCTTCATATTTAAATTTACGGATTAGGAATAAAGTCGAAAGTTACTGTTCCTTTTTTTGTACACATACCATCTGTTAAAGCCAGAGTAGTTTCATTTCTTCTCTCAATTCTCTTTTTAAAACACCACTTGATTTGGGGACAAAAATATCAATATTATCTTTCTGAGTCTCCAACTTCGCATATTGATCCGCCTTTTCATTACTATATATCGCAATATGGGCCTTAATCCAATTCAACTCTATAGACTCGTTAATTTTAACGCTTTTTATATTTTCTTTTATCGCTCCCATTACTTTATTACAATTGTGAGATGACTCTTGTAAAACTGACAGAGAATCGGAAAAAAATGGAGCACTTCTATCCGTCCTCCATTCTTTCATCATATTGAATGGCCATTTTTAAAGCTTGCATATCTGCCTGTAAACTTGTTGCATGGTTCGATAATCTCACAAGACTTTTATCTTCTCTTTCCCATAGCAGTATACTTCTATTGCAGCTCCTACTTATTTTCATCTTTTGAACCATCTGTAAAAATTTCTATCCCATCCATTTTTGGGATCTTCATTTGAAAATTATGAATAAACTATTCGGAAGGGTATTGTTCGAACTTGTCATTACATCAACATAATCATTATTGTTGAAGCCTTTGTTTCCTATTTTAACTTTATTGCTAGAAGTCCTTATTTGAAATTTAGTGAATAATTCTCTTCCTCTGTGATACATTGGCAAAATTCCCGTTATCACTTGAAGGGCTGCTGAAGAAATGGTTTCTAACTATCAAACTATCTGCCAAACGAAAAAACATCAAATGATGAGTTGCCATGACGCTTTTTTTCCCGCCATCTATATCTATCAATTCATCAATAAATCAAATTCTGCCAAATGACTTTTTGCTATTAACTTTTTTTCTTTCTTTTTTATATCTGTCAATCTATCTATTATGTCAAATCATATCAATTTGTTTGTTATCATGACGGTTTTTACGTCCTATGTTTTCTCTATCAATGGACCTACAAACCAAATTAGGCCAAATTGCGCTATTGCGATAATGTTTTAGCTTTGTTTTCTGTCAAACCCTTTTCCTAAACAAATTATATCAAATTGACAGTTACCATGAAGTATTTTTCGTCCTGAAATCTAGACAACAACTAATCTGCAAATCAAATTATGCCCGATTACATTCTACCCTTACGGCGTTTTCTTTCTTTTTTATAGCTGTCAATCCTTCTACCAAATCAAATCATATCAAATTAGTATTTTCATGACGGTTTTTGAATTCTACTTTCTCTCTATCAAACCACTAATAAACCAAATCAGGTCAAATTGCGTGTTATGGTGACATTTTTAGCGTTCTATTTTCCATTTATCAAAAAATCTGTCACATCAAATCATATCAAGTGAGAGTTTCTAAGACGTTTATTTCCTTCAACCATCCCTATTTATCATCTACAAAGCAAATAATGCCAAAATACGTTCACCATTACAGCCTTTTCGTTCTCTGTTATATCTGTTAACCCATCTAATAAATCAAATCAAATTGCTTGTTATCATAGATGGCTTTTGCATCCTCTTTTCTCTCTGTCAACTCATTTGTAAATCAAATAATTTCTAATGGCGCTTTACCGTGACAGTTCTTGCATCCTGTTTTCTACTCATAAACCTATTTAAAAATTAAATTGCCAAATTATATGTAACCAAAATAACCTTTTCATTCTGTTTCCTCTTTATCAATCTATATATAAATCAAATCCTTTCAAATTATGTTTTACAGTGACGGTTCTTGCGTCCGATTTTCAGCCTATCAACCCATTTAGAAATAAAATTATATCAAATTATATACCAAAACAGTCTTTGCATTATGTTTACTCTCTATCAACCCATTTATAAATTAAACCATTTCAAATTACGTTTTACAGTGATTGTTCTTGCGTCTTGTTTTCTCACTATCAACCCATTTAGAAATTAAATTATGCCAAATTAGTTGCAACCATGACGATATTTGAATTCCATTTTCTATCTATCAATCTATCTGCAAATCAAATAATTTCGAAAATCCTTTTTTGGCCGTAAAATTGCATACCTTTCTACACGCTGTATATCTAAATTTAATAGCTGACTCATTTTAGCATACATTTATTCTAACTCTGAAACTTCACAAAACTGAGTCTGAACTGATTGTCAAAATTCTCCATAAACGTTAAGATTCTGCATTCCTTCTATAATTCAGAGATTATAATTCCCTATGGTTTAGCTTATAGTTCAAGTAGCTTAATCTGGCGAAGACAGTTCTCGCATTTGCCTTAATTGTAGGAACCTCAAATCTGTCGGCTTTGTACCTAAATAACTGATTAAGTCCAGCACAGCAGAGGGCGGAATTCTGGAACCCGAGGGTCAATAGAGCTCACTGAACCAGAGGGAATAGTTTAGCAACGCTTCGTCACGCTCCCACGTCATTTTCATCGCTTTTCGCCCCCAATTTTTCTCAAATAAATCTTCGTTAGCTACATAATTGTGATGGCGGAACTATTTTTAAAAGAATCGAATCCGTGTAGTTTTCATCCAGCGTTTGCGGAAAGTAGTGTTTAAAGTATAAAGTAGTGTTTCATTAAAAGAATATACAGGTTTAAGAATTTTTATTACTTTGGAAATAAAAATATTATATTTTAAAAGACACATATAATTAAAAAAATAGTCAAATTCTTACATTTCATAGCTAAATATTTATATTTAAGGATTCTTGAAATGCATGAGTGATATTTTTTCTTATTACAAATATTCTTAATTTAAATAAATCAAGATGCCATATATCATTCTAAAAGTTTAGAGTTAACTGTTCAAATAGGACTTAAGATATTTCGGAAGATTTTAATTGTTATATAATGACCTTGTTGGCGTATTATAATAAATAATGGATGCGGAAATTATTCAATTTATCTTCCAACTTTAAAGGAATATAAATTTTAAGCCCTGTCAAATTTTTACATTTCACAACTAAATATTTATATTTGAGAATTCCTGAAATGTGTAAGTGGCATTTTTGCTTTCAATAAATATTCTTACTTAAAATAAATCAAGATGTCATACATCATACTAAAATTTAAAGTTAATTGACACAATGTTCAAACATGACAAACAAAATTACGTAACATATTAATTGTAATATAATAGATTTACTATAACTACTTAACGTACTATAATAAATAAGGGATACCAAAACTATTCAGTTTGATCTTACAAATTTCAAGGAAGCTATATTTTAGATGTCAATTTTTTGCATTTCTCAGCTAAATATTTATATTTAAGAATTCGTGTTACGAGTAAGCACCTTTCTTGTGTTTATAAATGTTCTTATTTACAACATGTTAAAATATATGTTATAAACTTTTACAATTAAGTGATACAATGAACGAGTATGATCTAAACTATTTCGCAACATATTAATTTTTATATAATGGTATTGTTCACGTACCGTAATAAATAATGGATACCGACACTATTCAGTTTGACCTTCCTAATTTCGAGGAATATTTTTATTTTAGATTCTGTCATTTTTTCACATTTCACAGTTAACATTTGTATCAAAGATTTCGTGAAATACACATGTATATGACAAACATTCTTATTTAAAATAAATGAAGATATCATAAATCAATCATTCTAAAGGTTTACATTTTAATTCAAATTCTGACCTAAAATATTTCATATAATGAGTGTGTTGGCGTACTATAAAAAGAATATATACCGAAAATATTAAATTTGCTCTTCATAATTACAAAAAATGTAATTTTAAATCTAGTTAAAATATTAAACTAAAACTGTCTTTTAATGTCAAATTTTAATCTTTGCATTATAGGTTGTAACACAAACCATTTTTTCAATATTTGAATGTTTAGAAATTATTAATAAACGAAAATATTTTTTTGGTTAAAATAACGTTAATTAAAAACCATTATCTTAGACAACAACTAAAAGCTGCATTCAACTAAAATATATTTGAGATTTGAGATTTTATTGATTTAAACATGATTTATGTTAAATTATTCCAACGTTTTTGGATTATAGAAAGCTTTGCTGATGTGCGTTTAACGTTAAAAAATTTAGTCAATTCTTGGAAATTTCTATATTTTTTTCTTATTTTAAAAGTTACTTAAAAATTTGAAAAAGAACTAAAACTTTAAATAACAATACTGTCAATGAAAGTCAATATTTTTGTAAATATGGAATATATAACCAGGCTGAAACTTTCACATTTTATTTTTTAAGAATATAGACACCTTACTGTGCGTTTTACTCTTGATACAACAGAGATTTATTTAAAATTTTGTGTTTTATTTTCAACCGATTTGATCCAAAATTTTATTAGAATTTTTAATTTTGATATTTTGATGACCAGGTTTCCTGCTCCAAGTTTTTGCATTTCCAAATTATAATATTTACAAATTAACATATATATATATATAAAGAGAGAGAGAGACCAACAGATGGTGCATACTTTTCTTGATTAGATTTAAAACTCGATAAAATAATCTACAATTCAAATTATAAATCTACATGTTAGATTATGTTAAATTATATGAATACTAGCTTTTGTGCATATGAGCAGACGATCAAGTAGACTTCCTATTAACAAATTTTGATTACAACAACAAATTAACAAATTTTTTTAAATTTTTGTTAAACAGATTTTAATGCAAATTTGGTGAGAAGACTGCATGATAAATTAAAAAACTGTCATTTAATTATACTTTTGAAATACCGTGTTCACAGACAAGTTGTTTCAAAATACAAATTCACAGACAATTGTTTGAAAACTATTTTTTGTTTCTTAAAGGCTTTAAATATGAACATTCCATAAAAATGTTTTCCGAAACAGAGCAATTGCATATATATATATATATATATATATATATATATATATATATATATATCCGAAACCAGCTGGTTTCATCTAGAATGTTAACTGCGTTTAATTTTAATTAAATCTCTTAAGCATAACTCAGTGCTAAAGATTCTCCCAACAGAATTTTTTGACGCATCAAATTGTGCTAGGTATTTACGACATATTATTTTAATTGACGTTGGACCTGTTCTGTTTGCTTGATGTGCAAAGTTCTTGATGCGGTCATGTCCTATGATTTCACAGTACCATTAAAAACATAGCTGTCTAGGAAATATATCTTTTAATTTCATTTCATCGGTAATTGTACTTTATTATTCCTCTAGTAAAATGTGTCGACAGCAAGGGTGCAAAATTATAGAAGCTATTATATATAAAAGAATTTACTTATCAGTGAAAAGACATGTGATAGAATTATCTCATTAGTTTCATTTCATTATGAAATCGCATCGGTGAAACACAGAAACTTAGCGAGAAGTTAAATACATGGAACATAAATCGATTCATTAATACAATATCTCATATAACAATACCAATTGGAACCCGGAGAAGGCTGTCATTTTAAAATTCTGTTACGTCACTTGTTATCTTTCTGGATGGAATCAAGTCATATGATGCCATAGTGCGAATGATTTCCTGGGTAGATTGATTGGGTGAGAATGATTCCAAGTCATATGATTTCCTGGGTAGCCTATCTTTTATTTTACTCTTACTTTGTCTTATTCATAACTTCACTTTCTTATTCTTACAATAAATTATGCTGATAAAAAATCTTTCCTAGCTTGTTATAATATTTCAACTAACATTAGTAAATATTTAATTAAATAAGAAAATGACTAAAATTTAACATTAGCATTGAACACCGTAGTTGAAATCTATGCAAAATTATATGTATTTTTAATAACTTTCATAGCTAAAAATGAACAGTGTCTAATTAAATGATATTAAAAAAATTAAAAAAGGTTTAAATATGATTTTTATTGAATGAAATATATGGAAAATTATAATAAACAAGCACGGAAATTACTCTTAATTTTCAAATAATTAAAATTTTACATTCATAACAAATTATCAATAGTAATATATTCATATTAATGTAATATACAATTAATAATAATGTATTCATATTAACAACTAAATCAAAAGATCCGGTTTATAGAGCGGGCGGCAACGTGTAGATACCTACAGAGAGATGCATTTTTCTTTATTATTATTATTGTAAAATTTTAATTACAAGCACAATATAATTATAATAATTTATGCAATGGAATTTTCTTTATTCTCTAGGTACTATAAATTGATTAATAATAAATTCCATAACATTTTTAAAATGCTATTAACCAAATAAAATAACGTTAAACCATTTATGGTAAACAGAATTTTCTCCACTATATCACCTTCAAAAAATTTCAAATCCTCCAGATTTCTGAAAGGAAAAATAAGCACAAAGCCGAACTTCAAGCCTTTCAAGTTTAAAAAATCGCATGAAGAAAATAAATCCACCAACTTTGTTTCCCTTATTTTTTTTCCAAGAGCTGGATCGGGTTCTCCCATAATTCAAGAAAAATGCGACTCGCATTTATGCAGTGTTACTAATAAAGCAAGCCAAGAAAAGCAAAAAGTGCTGACCGCTTAACAAGACATTTATTCCTTGGACCGAAGCCACAAAAGGCTAAAAATTGGACGGCTCGAGCAAGAAAATCCCTCCAGTTGAGTTATTCCCAACGGAGAGCTTGCTTATCAACATTTTCTCCGTTTACTGTCGGTTTTGTGCACCGTGCTGACAAATTTTATCATTTTCAGCCGCAAGATTTGCTGAATAGAGGACAGATTTTTTTGGAGATCGAGGATACTTGCTCTGTCAAAAAGTGAAAACAGTTTAAGTTACATTTTTCTTCCTTCGGTAAGAAAAAAAAAATCGGAGTTCCTTTTTTGGTTATTGTTGATCAGATATTCTTTTAATTGATCTAAAATGTTACATCATTCCCCCTGCTTTATACACTATTAATAAAAATACATAAAGTTTTAAATAAAATAGTATGCTATCGATCTGTTTGTTTGCTGATAGCTTTCTTATTTCAGAAACATTGTGACGAAACGTTCTAGCTGAATATCTCAATGGTACAATGCTATGAACTGAAAGCGACAGTTCATATCTTATTGCATTGAAGTTGCTTAAAATTTTTTTTATTACTTTCTGTTATTTTTCGTTTGTTTTAGAATATTCTTTTAATTTATGTATCTTTCTAAATGCGGAAGTTTCAAGTCGTTTCCTTTTGTTAATAAAAACAGAGGTAAGATTTATTCTCTTGAATAAAGCCTTAAGTTGTGTTAACAAGTGTGATCTTTGACTTAAGTTAACTACGCTAGCTTCATTTAAGCGACACGATTGGCATACCACATATCTTTAATGGTCAGTTTGCCAATTGGTAATAATGATAAATTACAATTCAAATGGATCTTTATTCATAGTATGGTATTGCTTTACATAAACCTCAACACCTCATTTTGAAATTTCATTTTATAATAAGATATTAAAGAGGTGATATTAGAGTAGCTTTATTTGTGCTAAATTTTTTGTATACATGTGTGTTTCCAAAAACTTTAATTCACGTAATGTAATAGTTCATTTATTTATACTTCATCATTGTTAATTTGATTTTCTTATTCCAAGCACAAAACATTCAGTAGTTTTGAAATAATAAAATGTTTTATAGTTTTCTATATGTAATAGCACGTTAATTGGCTTCAAAAATATTATAAAAATTGAAAATACAATCAATTAGTGTACCAAATATATGCAGGGTACCCAAGTTATGCAGTATCAAATATTTTCAGATTCGGATAAAACAAGACAATATTAGTATCTTGAAATACTCTTAACAGTTTAAACAGACTACAACGCAATATTCAGAAACCTTGTTGTACTTCAAACGACTTATTTTGACGTATTCTATCCGAATTTGTAAATATTAGAAGCTGCGTACCTTGTGGGATACCCAACAAATATACAATAGCTTACTTTATATGTAAGAAAATTTTATTTATAGATTCCACAGAAAAAAAGTGAGGAAATAAAAAAGAAAGTAAAATTCATAACAAGTAACCAAAAAAATATCTGATATCTCTATCAAATTACCTGAATATCAGTGCAATAATTAAAAATATTACTGAAAATTAGGAATTAAATAAAACAAATTATTTTAAAAGTTCCGAAAAACTTTGGACAACGACTAAATTGGTATGAATCAGAAAATGGTATTTTGCATTTCAAATATTATTTCTTCGTTTTTCTTGCCCTTTGAGCAAGGTGTTATAAATATTATTCTCATTTTATATATCATATATTAGGCAATATATCATATCAAGTTTATTTTAGATATTATATTTATTAATTTGATATCATCGTCTTTAGAAATATCGATAAATGAAAAAATAATATTGCGAATTTAACATCTTTCTTTAATTCAAAATTAAGATCTCAGATTCATAGATCACGTAAAGATTTATATTTCATATGTTCTAAAAGGGGGCGCAATAAATTTATAAATATCTCTGAAAATTGTTGCTTTTAATTTCATTTCATAAGTGTTTTCAATACTTTATTTGAAAATAGAAGCAATGTGAGAGGCAACTATTAATCATGCACTTAAGCATGATTAGTTTTTTTATAGGGAATTAAATTTAAGGAAACTGGTACAGAAGTTAATGTGGTGATATTAGAACTTTGATTTTCATCATTATTTAAAATATATATTTATTTTCTTCATTAATTGAACATATTATGAGACTGGTATATATCATATAAATTGTGCTCACTGATTATCAAAAATCTTTCATACCTACCTTCCATTAGTTATATATATACGAAAATTTAAAATAATTACTGCTTTGATTAGAAGTAAGTTTTATAAACTATCATTTACAGCTTTTAATTGAATTTTAATAATTTCAAATTCAAAATTTCTACGGTTGTAATTCAGTGCATTTTATAGGTCAAAAATAAGTATAACGAAATTTCAAAATTTAATAAATTGATTTTACAAACTACTAACGTTTTTTCTATACAATTGTTGAAACCAAATTTGGTACAGTTTTAAAGTTTATTTCAAATGTAATTCTTAAATGATTGTCTTCGATGACGAAAGGATATGTAAGCAATTATAATGCCTCATAAGGTATTTTATTTGCATACAGTTGCGAAAATAAACCTTTTTTTTTTGAAAAATATAATTAACTTAGCAATAGTTCAAATAATAATGGTACAATAGTTAATTCGAGCATTGAATGATGAAGTCAATCTAAAATTAAGCAATATAATGTAATAAAGACAAATGAATTATTATTTTATGAAGTTTTGGAATAGAGTTTGCCAAATTTAACTCCAGACCATTGAAGACTATCATTTTGAGATCACCGAATTTCTTGCATAAAAGATTTGATACAATTTATGTATTGTTTTAGACCTTTTCGACACCGAAAAAATATTCCTATTCAATTTCCTCTCAGCCATTTTAAATTCCATAATCAGTATGACCAAATATTTCAAAAATAATCAAATATTTCAAAAATATATCAAATATTTCAAAAATATATCAAATATTTCAAAATATATCAAATATTTCAAAAATAATCAAATATTTCAAAAAAAAATCAAATATTTCAAAATATATGAAATATTTCAAAAATAATCAAATATTTCAAAATATATCAAATATTTCAAAATATATCAAATATTTCAAAAATAATCTATGTAATGACAATACATATTTATATTGATTCATACATCGCTTTCAGACATTTCTTGGAAAAATATGAATCATATTCTTCATATGAAATTACGTTCATTTCTCCAAGTTATGAAGGAATCTATTTTATTCCGGTTATGATTCAGTTTAGAACTAAAAGATCTAACTGGATAGTTTATAAATGCAAGTTACAAACTGCTTTTCTTAGTTTTTTATTAATAATTAATGAATTATTTTATTAAATGCAGTTTTATTATTAATTTATTTACATAAATTAAGCCACAAGTTACAATGAAAGCCAAGATAATCAAAAATCTATTAATCTGATTGACGTCTTGAAAATTAGCATAAATTTGACATGGGGAGTTCTAAAGTTAAAATCATTTATTTTATTTTCTAAGAAAACTAACTTATATTTTATTTTTATTTAATGATCTGTCTAGTGGCAAATTCCGCCTAAGATTGAGCTGCCAAGCGTATGGCAACTATCCATTTCTCGAGTCATTTAATAAACGTAAGTAGCTATTTTAAAATATCATAATTAGCGATTATCTTTCAGTGAACTTTTTTCCGACTCCCTTTCTTCTAGCAAATCCATTTGGATTGGCTACTTCCAAAGAAGATAGTTTCCCCAGGAAACTAAATGAGTTGGTATCCAGATCACGTCGTTAGGAAGACGCCAAGACTATTCGACGCCAGAACAAATGCTTTACTTTGGCGAAGAAAAATCTCAAGGCAAGCTCAGGAATCTATTTATACGAAACTCTTTAAATCGATTAAGAAACTATAGCTATAAAGAAAAGATTAGGAATTATTTTAAGCGCCGGCGTTATAAATGTTTCATGAATTTTTTTCCAATATGGCGATGTTTCATATTTTAATGATTGACATTTAATTTGTTGGTTGCCTTCGAAGTAACGCATATAAATGAGATATTTCAAGGTTAATGATTATAAGAAAAACGATGTTTCATAATGCCTAACTTTATTACAGTACTTTTTATTGACAGTAAATTTAATTAACTTCTGTAGTGTAAAATTATATCATTTTATTCTCAATTTAAGTCATTTCAATAGTAAAGTACTATAATAAAATGACTGCTGTTAAAATTATATAGAGAGTGTCCACTGCCATTGTAACCTAATCTCTAATTTCTTAACTGTTAAAGTTCGATACTGCTCATTTCAGTATTCTGAGGCGATCAGTTTTCGTTGATTCTATCTCAATAAGGGGAGACAGCCCGGAAGATAAGTATAATTTCTGAGGCATATGCCATTCTTTGTTCTTGATTTTTGCACTATTAGATACTTCTTTGTCCAATTCTTGTGTATGTGAATATTGTGTCGTTTCCAACTGTATAATTTTTAATTCAATCCGAGAGTAATTTGAGTTCATTTTATTAGTGGATGCAAATATCACTTTCTTGCATCTTTCCCGTCACACTTATTTTGATGAATTAAACCCATCCTAAAGCATGTGCAGAAGCGTGTAAAGCTTTAAAATCCGTTACCAAAAGATATATACTTGCTTTATGTTTTAAAACTGTTTTAATTTTTTTAAATTCTTTTTTTTTTGGTTCAGTTTCATCTGTTTAGTTAAATTTTGTTTGTGTTGCTGAAATAATTAAAACTTGAATGCAAACTGACTTAAAACTAACTGATTATGCATTCTGTAGGCTTTATTAGTAACATTTAAGAAAATATTTTGGAAGCATTAACATTTTGAACAAAGAAAATTATATTCCTCTTTTTTAAAAAAACTGACTGAGTTATGAAGTATGAATACCACTGTTTTAAGCTTTTTCATCGGTATCCATTTAGAAGAATCACTAGTAAAGTTTTCTTTGAAAAACCCCTGATTGATAGCAAAAAATGCGATTTAGTTCTTCACAAATAAGTTTCAATCGCAGAAGGATATATTTCTTTGTTATTTTTGATTAAAGCATTTTTTATAGAGAAATGCATGTTTTTACAGCTTAGAAATTAGCGGCTGTATATACGGTATAGAAGATGGCTGAAAACATATGGGTTGTATTATATACATTAATATAATGGAAATTGGTGGATTTCTTTGCGTTAATCAATGAATATGAAAGGTTGCATATTTTCCCAATTGATGGAATTCATAATTGAATCGATAGAAAAACTACAATTTCAGACATAAAGTCACATACGAAATTTGATATATTTAAACCATTTTGAGTTATTGCGTTTATATGCTTCTGAAAGTACAGATCGCTAAATGTTCACATCCTAGTTGAATATGGCTCAGAATTTTTTAGGCGTCTACACTTTATATGTTAATCTATATAATGAATTTTAACCATCCAGCTTTCTTTGTTTTATAGTTAAATTCGAATAATCAGACAAATTTCTTCTGAATAGATTTTGCGCAGCCAAACCAATTTATGGAAATCTATATATTTTGTGGTGTTATGACATATAACACTTTACAAACCCGCTGACAGTTATTTGTCAGTGATTTAAATCGAGTAAGCTTCTGTTTTTTTTTCTTTTGCTATTGCTTGTTATCAGTAGCTCCAATTAGGGCCAACAGTACTACTTACTATTTCATGCGTCACACTGGGTTGCTTGCATAACACATTTTTAAAGAGAGGTATATTCCCACACCTCACAAGTAGAACACAGAAAAACAATCTCGCCCGAAGCCGGAACGTGCTGATCAAGGGAGAAAGCGCGTTCCCTATGCGAGGATGTAGGCACATATTTGATTCAAAGCCTTTTATGAAATTTTTTCAATGTAGGTCAAAGTTTTTCTGAATTATCTTTGTGACAAACATACATTTTCCAGAAATGCGTTTTTTGGAGTCACAAAGATCTCGAAAACGTAGGTTGTTAAAATCTCAAAATCAATATTTTGGAAGATCATAATATATTTTTTTCACAAATAAGAAGTTAACAATGGACTTCTTCAATTTCGACTAAAACGTGGCGATTTATTAAATCCTCTAGAATAATAACTTTCTCTATATAACCTTTGCAAAGGCGGAAGAAAGAAGAATCATTCAATTCTTTGTCGAACCGGTTCAACCGACTCGCGAATCGTTCAACTCGGAAGTAAAAAGTGAAAGGGGAGCAAGTGAGTGATCTGTCTATCGACCTGTGGATGGCGAATGATGCGAACTGGATTACTTAATCACTTTGAAAAGAGCATCACCGTTTATCATAAAAGACGGGAAATTGTTTTATCGATTATCAGGGAGAGAAAACATTAAAGCAATTTAAAGTTGCCGAGGACAATCTCTTTTTTTTAGTTCCAACACAAAGATACTTAAACCAAAATATAAAAATTTACTCTTTCAAATTCTTGATCATTTTCGTATTAGCTAACAATTTGAAGTAGGTCAAGTGTTTGTCGTGTTTTTCCTAGATTAATAATGATAATATTAGCTTTATAGCTTTTCATAATATTTGTGGGAAAAATTGCTTGAATTTTTGATAAAAATATATTTTTTAAAATATGTACATTAAAAAATAAAATCTTCCATCGGAAGTTGAGTAAGAGATTGCACAAAATTCAAGCAATCTTTTCAATACGTGAAATATATAATTTATATTTATATATTTCACGTATTAGAAATGCTGTGCAACATACTCGTTTCTGGCTATTTGTTCTATATCGGACAATAGCAGGTGGTATATTTGCTGAATCAAATAGGATATTTTACTAAAATCAATTCGTTGGAGAATATTTACAACTCTACACTTTTAAAAAACAACTCGTCTCCCTCAATACGCACAAAGTGTTGATAATATTTTAAAAGTTATGAACAGTTAAGCTGCATTATCATAAATAATTTAATTCCAAATTTTATATCTTTACGTAAGTTCTTTCTTTTGTTCTCAAATAATTAATTCAATACCCCTATTTTCATTTTAAATAACTGAGCAGAGTATCAATATATCCATGGAAATCACACTGTTTCATCAATAAGTAGTATTCAAAGATAAAATTGTCTGTTAGCGATGAATACTGCTCAATGATGGGTCTGTCTAGTTGTCAGTGATGAATGCGGCTCAGTGACATATCTATTAGTTAATTAGTTTCAAATATAATCCAGTGAGGATTTTGATATTTAGCAAAGAATTTAACTCAGGTGATGCAGTTTTTTATTATCATAGTTAGAGATCAGTACAGTTCAATGATATCTTTATAGGTCAATTAGCGATAAGGTAGCTAAGATACTTCTCCGTTATTTAGCAATGAGTGAATTCCAGTTATACATCATTTTGTTAGTTAGAAATAAACATACATTAGTGATGAGTTTCTTAGTTAGTAATAATGTTTTTAAGATAGCGACACTGTCGTACATATGATTCTGGAATCAAAATTAAATAATTGTCTTTAAAAAACTGCACCACTCGCTTTTCTATTTTCATCCTAAAGTTTCATGATAATAATCTTTATAAAGTAGAAATATGTTGAAATGGAATAAAAATGATAAGATGTCCCGCAGGTATCGCAAACATAATTGACAAAGCTATCTGCTCTTTTTAATCCTTAATGTTCCTAATCCCTTTTTATTTCCAAATCCCATTGATCTTTATGATGATGCCTGATTTACTTAATTTGTATCATCTTTCATTCTCTATTCGTAATATACTTTATTACTACATAATTTGAAATTTTATTACAGTGTTCCAAAAGTTTCTTTTTCCTCACTTTTTCAAAGAGACTCGCCACTGGAGACAGAACTTAGATTTTATATAAAAATGTGAATAGACAATGTACTTGGTGTAAGGGCAATTGACCTTAAACTGTCACAAAGCTGAGACTATACCCCATTTGTTGGGAGTGGAAAGGCATAATTTTTCTACGAATTTCTTCCACAAGGTGGAATAATAAATTCTACGAAATACTATTATCTACTGGATCAACTGAAAGCTGCCATGGCAAAAAAAAAAAAAACTTGATTAGAATTAATAAATTGACAAAGTATTTTTTATGAAAACAAAGCGAGACCACATATGGCATTAGTAGCAAAAGAGAAATTCTGAAAGTTGAATTGAGAGATTTTACCATCCTGAATACTCTCCAGATCTCGATCCCTCAAATTATTACTTCTTTCTCTCCTTGAAAACTGCTCTTAGCTATAAGCACTTTAAATCCATCAGAAAAATAAAATCTCACCCCGATTATTAATTCTTGCCCAAAACATAGAAATTTTCAAAGGAAGCATAATGATGCTTCCTAAAAGATGGAAGAAGGTATTAGAGCAAAAGGGTTCTTATATAATAAAATAAATAATATCTTAAGCAGTAAGTATTATACAGTCATTCCATAATAGAAATAGGAAAGAAACTTATAGGACACTCTAATATGAATTTTTTTTTGCTTTTAAAATAACAAGGTAATACGCATTAAAATTTTCTTTTTATTTCTAGAATTTGCTTAGATTCGAATATTATTATAACTAGTAGTTTTTATGTAATTAAATATGCATTTATCTTTATTTAATTATTTATAACAAACAAAAAAAGTGTTTTAAACTAATCACTAATTTATAAATCGATATCTTCCCCAATACCTGTCACAGAGAAATACTCTAACTGACAACCAAATATAACATTCATTTGATTAATAAATTGAACCGATTCCATTGAGAATAAATGTAAAATCGTACGTCAATAAAGGTTTGGAGATAATTTTGCAAATTAATTTAAATCTCTGGATGCGAGCGACTGAAAATTGCTACAATTGTTGGGAATTCAATTAAATTAATTACATTCTCAAAATTCATCAATGATTGAAGATTATATTAAATCTGATACTTTCTCATGATTGATGTGCATGATTGCATTTACTGCTGCGCATATAAATAAGCAGCGTTTTGTGTTCATCAGAGGAAAATTGTGTTACCTCTGACAGAAGAACGTTAAATATAATAACAAGTTTTAGTTAAGAGAATTTTGTTTCAAATGATAATATTTTATTCCAGCTACCATATACAAACAATAAATAAGGCTGTTTCGTGTTCGTCAGAGGAAAATTGTATTACCTCTAACAGAAGAACGTTAAATATAATAACAAGTTTTAGTTAAAAGAATTTTGTTTCAAATGATAATATTTTATCCCAGCTACCATATATAAACAATAAATAAGGTTGTTTCGTGTTCGTCAGAGGAAAATTGTATTACCTCTAACATAAGAACGTTAAATAGAATAACAAGTTTTAGCTAAGAGAGCTTTGTTCTAGAATCTAGAACAAATAAATCTAGAATCTAGAATAGATAATAAAATTTTATTTCAACAGCCATATAT
>JAPMOQ010063219.1:712371-746405 GCA_026543055.1 Argiope trifasciata
TATCTGATATTTTAACAGTTTTAATTTTAATTTTATATTTCAGTAAAATTAATAAAAAGAAGAGCATATTATAATAATATATAGTGGATTTCTGTGGAAAATTTTAATGTATAGGAATTTGATCCCTGTTGTAATTGATTAGTACATACGTTTTAATCGGAAGAATTTTCAAAAATATGTTATAACTGCATGTTATTATCCATGTTTCATTTTTACCTAAAATGGAAGAAAATAATTCTTAAAAATAATTTAAGAAATTAAGAAGTTATTTCACTAGTGAAAATAAGTTCTGACGAAATTAAAAATTGTTATACGTAGTTTTTTTTTACATTTTGCATACTTAAGCATGTTGCTATTTTTTAAAATATTATATGCAGTATGAAATTTATTTCAATTTTCCAGTATTAAAAAAATTTTTAGAAATAAACTTATTCTAAAAATTTTTTTTACCTAAAATCACTAACAGCCTTCAAATTATAAAAAAGGAATTGTTTTAGTCTTTTCTGAATTCCATTATTCTTGTTATTATTGTCTTCACTAAATACGTATATCCTTTTTTCAATTGTCTAACACACTTTTTAATTTGTTATATTGACACAGGATTAACGCGAAAGGGTAGCAAATTTATAATTTTTGTGAAATAAACCAATATATATTTCTTTGAAATAAATAGATGTATCTATTTAAAACACTTTTTAAAACTTAAAATTTACTTGCCTACTTTTTTTTATTTTCATTCAAGTTATACTATAAAATAAATTAAAAAATAATAATAATCCGTATCTTTTATTTTCTATTCCAACATTCAATTAATCGTTTTAATATTTTTATACACGTCTATTTTCTGGTTTCAATAAAATCTGCTGTGTGATACTTGAAGAGAGGTATTTAATTTTATAAGGATAAAAAAAACATAAATAAAAAATATGGCGCAACAATTTGCTTACTTTTTGAATTTCTTTTAAATTACACTATTAAATAAAGTAAAAACGGTGTATAATAATTTTAAATAACATTTTTGTGCATGTCTGTTGTCAAGTTCCAATAAAATCTAGTGAATCTTGAAGGCAGATTATTTATGAAATAAGAATTTTTTAAAAAATAAATGATATCCCACAAAAATTTAGAATTTTCATTATTTTGCACACAGCAACATAATTGAGAGGCTCAGGAAGGAATGTATCTTAATTATCAGTAAGAAAGTCTTACAGATATTCATCCGCTAAAAAATAGTTCGTTGGCTTTACCCCATTTGTATACTTCCCTAGATACGATTTATACTTATAGAAAATATTTAAATATTAGTAAATATATGTCTTAGTTTCGATCTGAATACAAATAATTTAATATTATTTATGCTCAATTAATTTAGGATAATATCTCTGCTTTGAACCTTTAGGTCAGATGGATTAAGTAGAGTAAAGGAATTCACCATCCATTTAGCAAATTAAAACAGTTATTTAACTAAGAAAAGCAAAATTAAAACAATTTTTAATAGTTTTGTAATATTCGCGAACATTTCTAAAATGTACATTCTGGTTTATTATTCCGGAAAGGTTCTTTAAATTTGAATTATAAATTCATTTAAATTGAGTCCAATCTTCATGCAATAAATGTAAAAATTCGCATAATTCTGAGAATTTAAATTCGAATATTAAAACAATACAGGTATTTCATAGGTTTTTCATTAAAGCTGGATATTTGGGAGAAAGGATGATGAACATATACGCTCATATATAGTAAAATAAATATCATTATATATATTTCCTTAAAGTGGTGCGCATTTTGTCTTAATGTTTTATAAAATTGTTTTTGACAATGATGAGCACAGTTTATAAAATAGATTTTAAAGTTTCAAAAATATTTTTACAAATATATTCATGAATGTAAGATGGTAGTAGTTTTTCATTTTAAAAATTATTAATATAAGACCAGAGGTTTTGGGACTATTGTAGGGAAGGTAGGATTCCAGGGCTTTAGGTTTTCTGATATCATGGTTAAAAGATTCATATAGTGACTCGCAAAATTTTAGATCATGATATATGATATGAACAATGGAATCATATGGATGTTTGATCCACCGATATTGTCTCGTGTACTTTAAAGATTGTAGCATTTGTTATTTAAAGATTGCAGCATTCTTCTGATTCCATGGTTAAAAGATTCATGAAACGCTCGCCGGTTGCTTTTGATAATTATAATTTGATTGTGATATGTGACATGAACAAAGATGTAAACCTATATATAAACATTAGAATTATATGGATTTTTTATCAAGATTTACTGTCTGGTTTCTGTCAGAAATTGAGAGAATATGGAACTTTGAAATTTCTTACCATCTGATACCATGATTAAAAAATTCATAAAGTGACATACAGGAAACTCTGATTATGATATGTTACAAATGCGAGAGACTTTTTATAGATTATGGAATTGCCTGGATATTTGATTGACTTTCGTTATCTGGACACATTAAAAGATTCTAGAGCTTTAGGCTTCCTCGTTCCCTCACACCATGTTTAAAGATTCTTGAAATGACTCACAGTAAACTTTCATTATGGATTACCTAGAAGTTTGACCCTCGGTTTATGTCTAATGGAACGGAAAGAGTTTGGTTCCCTGAAACCATTGTTGTAAGATTCATGAAGTGACTCGCAGTTATTGATATCGTTTGATTATTATATGCGATGTAAACAAGATATGAACCTATTTACAGATACTGGAATTACTTGAGCTTGATCGCAGTTCCTGTCTGGTAAAATAGAGGGCATTTGTCTTTTGATACCATGTTAAAATGATTCGTGAAGTGATCTGAAGGGCACTTAGACCATTGGATATTATTTAAAATAAATCATTAAATATATCATTGATTTCAGAATACAAAAATATTTGATTCCTATATTTTGATATATCTTTTGACGAATTTGGTCCAAAACTCGGCTATAACTTGTCCTGTTTCTCTGTCTTTGTTATATGTGCTCGAGTAAATATAAAATAATTGATATTACAATCTGCAAGTGCAAGTAACAAAAATTTATAACATTTGCTGTATAGAATTTTATCTTAAAAATAATTTAGCGGGAACGATGCTGTGATGAGAACTGTTATATTATGAAGCTTTTGAAAATAATTTCACCAGCATTCGTGATCACAAATATCAATACTGGAGATGTAGCCATCATACTTTATTATTACTCGGTAGTTTCTGGTTATTAATTCAACTGCTTGAAATCAAATGCTTCGATTTTATAACTATTAGTTTTCGATATTCGTATAAAGAGTATGCAGATTTTAAACGACTGAAAATGGAAAGTTCTTTCGGCTCTTTGACAAGAGTTGATTATTTACTTGAAAATATCAATGAATCTGAAACAGATCAAAGGAAATAAAGAGCCCAAACTCTGATTTTGACAATGAAACTTAAATCGATAGAATTCTCAAAGAAGTTTTATTACGGTAGTCAACCTACGTATAATTAAGAAAGTATGTCTTGCAGTTCGAAATCAAAGTGAATGAAATCTTTTACCGAACTATTTAAACATACGAATTTCCTGTCAATAACAAAACGCACATTTCCTGAAAATAGACTTAAAATTTTAGTTAAACTTGTTTTATTCGGTTGAGATATTTAATTCTCAAAATTAAGATAAATTTAGAAAATAATTATTACAAAACTATTGATATGCAAATTAATCTCTGAATGTTCATTTGTGTATATTCTTATCAATAAGAGAATTTGAATACCATTACAGGAGTTCCTAGTTTTTTGGTAGCAATATAGAGAACTCAAAAATTTTCTGTCTCGTTTGCTCTTTGAATAATTTAGTTGATTATTATGATGATTTAAGGAAATCTTTGCCTAGTAAGACTAACCTGTGATGTTCAAGAAGGCCAGTAAGAAATAAAAACGTAGGTTAAAATCACGAACCGCATGCATCGAAATCACAGCCAAACCTACACAAATTCAACCACAGACAAATGAACAGCAAATCATTATTTTAAAAAATCTCTCAGCAACATCGTTGCTCTCAGAGAGCAGTTAAACAGATTTTTTCGCTAAGAATATTAAGTTTTTATAGTTTCACAACAAGATGTTTAATTTTCTGGAAGGATCTGGGGATCTCTTTCCTTAAGACAGATCATTCTGACGTTTTTCCATAAGGCAGATCATTCTGACATTTCGGAGGCCAAAATACCTGAATCTTTCGTTAAGCCACCAAATGATCGCCAAGGGTATTGGTCATTGACCTGGCATCCGTTAGAATTTCTGTAAATCTCTTTCTTTTTTACTATGAGAACAACTACTCTAGGAAGTGATATTACAGATTTGTAATAATATTGGTATGCTATTTTAAAGCTATATGAGTTCTATTGTTCAAACCTAACTATGAAATCTTTTCAGGCGATAATTACAAGTGAACTGATCCTAATCAAAACTTCTATCCCATATCAGGGAAAGGATTCAAGACAAGCACATTTACTGCTATTGAGCAAATTTAAATGGCAAGAATTTGATTCAATTAAGTTACGAATCAAAATAAAAATATCTGAACTCTCTGTCACCAAATGCAATATGGCATTTTATAATTAATAGTCATGCATTCTTCACGTTACATTTGTAGGAGAGGATTGGACAGATAGACGTTGATTGAAGCATTTACTCTTTATCTAGCCAAGATTAAAAAGGAAGATATATATTCTGAATGCCCTTGAATATTTTAAAAAGGAGTTTTAATTTAATAAATAAAACTTTAAAAAATATCTATTATCTCTTCTTCGTTCAAAATATGTGTCGTTAGCAACTGGTATCATAAAATTCTGCAAAGCCAAATCTCAAAAAACGAACCAAGGGATGATTTTTATGATACAAATTATCAAGTTTCTGAGGAAGAATTTTTTACTATAATAATTATTTGATATTGATGTAAGTATATAATTTCTGAATTTAATTTACATCAAAATTACTAATAAATCGCATCGTCGTAATAAATCGTTGTATTTAAAATAAAAATTACTCACTCAATAAAAAATATATTCTGCTTCCAATAAGTTGAAAACGCTGTTCCAATTGTTTTATTTATTCTTTTCATACTCATCCAATAAAAATCATTGTATAATGTTACTTTAAATAAAACTATGTTTTAGTTCTTAATTTTAAAAAGTCAGAATTAATTTCAATCATATACAAACCAAGATAGAGAATTCTCAGTGAAATTAAGAGCAGAAATAGGCTTCATAATATGTTTTCATACAAGTTTTATAAAAAAAGAAGTTTTATTTTTAAAATACCTCCACTCTTTTAAGTTTCAAAGAATAACATTTCTGCAATCGTTTAACTTAAAAGTTTAAACAACTCATTATCGAAAATTTGTTTTCCTTGTTTTGTACAATATTATGAATGTTAAACTTTGACAATTAAGAAAAGATTCTGCTTTTAGTCAACACCACAATTAAAGAAGTCTAAACCCTGCTTCCAAATCTTCTGTAGCTTTTTCCCCTTCTTATCGAAGCCTTAAAAGAAGCCGGAACAATATCGAAAAACCTTTTTAGCACCAAAGAATAATTTCCCCATTTAATGCATCCTATAAATTTGAGTTTCTCCCATGCGAAGGCCGGACATTAACACTGTCACCCCCTCAATCCCTTTTACCACCCTTCCCTCTTACAGCCGGACACTCCCGAAAACTAAGCTGTGTGAAAAAAAAGTTTGGGGAGGCGTGAGGATCTGGGGTGGAATCGAATTTCAGGAAGATCCGAGTGGCATACAAAATGAATTTCCCGTAAATGATCTTTTGTGGAGCATCACGTTCAGCGCAAAAGTAAAGGATTTTTACCTCCTTTTTTTAAGTATAAAAAAGAAGACAAAAATCTCGGATTGTAGGTCCTTTTGTGGGAGGTTCATTTCTGAAGCGTGTCACAATTACTCTGGAAGAATCTTACAGAAAATGTACTGAATGGACAGTCCAATTCCGGATGCTTCTTCAACAACAAATGCTCGTTTAGGATTGTTCGGTGCTTCCTAAAGTACTCTGTTCGCCAAAATGTGCTTTAATTCGTTTATAAGTATTTGGACAATGCTCTTAGTCTGAAGTTACGAGGAGAGCTCCAGTGTTTTGAAAACATGGGAAGAATAAGAAAGATAAAAAGTTGTAGTATTTAATTGCAGATAAATTAGCTCTCTCTCTCTTATCTTGATTGTTTTCTTGTCATGTAGTCTCCATTCTTTTAATTTTGGGGTTTTACTTTGAATTGAAAAGAAAGAAAATATTTTCTTAAACCAGTTATGGAGTCCAAAATATCCTTTTCCTACCAAGATACATTTTTATAAAATTATTCTGCCTATATTTATCTTAAACTTTACAAAAAAGAATTGTGTTGCTCTTTAAAAACATTGTGTTTCTGCAATTCTAAGTTATTCAAATTAGATTTATTGTGTTATTTCTTCTTCAAACTGTTCCAGTTATTATTTATCGATGAAATAATTTACAATACATATCATACATTTCCAACAGGAAATCCTATAATAGTGATAATTTCAATTCATAGGTTTTGATTATAAATAAATACCATAAAAAAAGAATCAGAAGCGAAACAAGAAAATATAAATTGAAATATATTTCCTAGTATCCCTTTTATTATCAGTGAAAAATATGAATTGGAGTCGTCATTATATAAAGAGAATCAAATTTTTAATACGCTATATTATTAATTTTGGACTTCTTCAATAACAAAACTTTATCCATCTAAATTATCTGAAGCAAGTGGCTTAAGAATAATAAATTTAAAATATAATCAGATAATCTACAGATTGATTCCACTTGTAGAAAAAAATTCTTTATGAATTAATGCCATAGAATGCAACGAGTATCGGAAAACCGAGTTCCTAAATTTAAGGTTAGGGCAGGCACACAAACACAAGTCATTTTTGCTATACAACATAGAACGGGAAAGCTCATAGTGATATCATTATACTTTATCAGAAAATTAGGGAAAAAGAAGGATAATATAGATAAAATGTACTGCAGATATTTAGTGGAATATGAAAAGAAGTCTGTCATATCAATTGCAAATTATACGACTGATATTTGTAAATTATTGCATAGTGGAATCGAATCATAAAATCCACTGAAGAAATTTAAAGCAATCTGAATGTAAATCTGCTAAACTAATGGCAAATTGTATGACAAATTTTTGCATTGAAATTAATTTGCGAAAATTGCTTTGTAGATTATGGTATTTTGGAATTGTATTGCAATATGTACTACAGAAATTAATGGAATACAGATGAATGCAATTTTAGGTAGTAATAACCACACATATATGTTGTTATTCTCTCCAATGGCGGCATAAATATGATGCATTTTTTGTTTTAGTAGCGCCAAGCGCTTATAAGGGTAAAGTGTACATCTTTGCCATTCATGCTTCACTCATTCGCTTGCACAACCCCTTTTTAGAGGAGGGCATATTCACACCTCTCAGAGATAGAGCATAGAAAATACAACCTAGCCTGAAACGGAACTCAAACCCAGGACCCCAGATCACGAAGAAAACGAACTACCCGTGTAACAGAACGCCGAACACATATATGTGAACGATAGATAAGATTATAGAAGCTAAGATATAGCATAAAAAGAGCCTTGGAAATAGTTAAAGTAAATAATTAAAGGATTTTCGGTCAAATCTATAGAACTTCCAAATTTGTTTTCAATGCAGTGCAGATTTAAAGGAACTCTAATGTACAATAGCAGAAAATTCAGTTGCATAAATAGAAAAGTTAGAAGTTTGTCTAACCAATGGCCAAGTGAACGAAATATCAACAACAGCAAAACATAACATCTAGAGTTGTTACAATAAAAAATAAAAGAAATGTGTTTGCATCTATACATTCTTCGTTGCCATTCAGCACAACAGAATAAATGGCATGCAAATACGCAATAACACAAAACCTAGTTTAGAGAATTAGAAGTCTACGTATGATGGCAAATACGATAATCGCAAATAGAACACAATCTCACCAAAAAAACTTCTGATGTACTTAAAAGCAAGTGTTCAAAAGATTTACCATCTGTATGACGTATGCTTCCCATGCTATTTAGAGCAATATAGATTGAAGTAAAGAAAATATTGTTACGTAGTATCACATTAAAACAAAAGCGTAAAGTTGTTCTTTGAATATCTGAGCCCATGTTATGTTGCAAAAATGATTAGCGTTCTTTATTCTTGACGCATTTCTTAGATTTTTAAACTAGCTTTCAAAATACCAATCATACCAATCTGTAAACAATGATATTTTTAAAAAAAATGCTGGTATTATTACTATAGCTCTCATAAAAGGTTTACGAAGCTGATTTACTTCCATTTTTTATAAATTAAACATACTATAATATAAAGATTGTATATACAGATTAAAAAAACTATTAATCATACCACAGTAATTCATTTATTAACAAAGGATCTACGTTTTAGTGACTTTCAAAGCCCATATCTTCACCGTTTTAGTGCTGACTAACTGCGACTGAAACGACCCTCTAACCCGAACTAAACTCCTGAATAGGTAAGAGGTTGGGCTTGCACCACGTGATCGGGAACACAGGCTGTTGTCTGCGACGTGCTGCCCAAAAATTCCGATATCGGTCGTAGCAGATTAACCAATAAAGGTAAAAGAAAAGACGTTTGCAAAAAAACTCTTTCTGTTTTTTTTACTATTAGACTTCCTTTTTATGTATTGTGTATCGGCTTGGTTTTTGTGTGTGGTAAGGGAATACGGAATTGCTTTGATTTTCTTTTTATGTGTCAAAAGTATGTAATTGGATTGGATAACATGACACTTTATTTGGGTAATTACTGTTTAGCTTCAATGGGAATGTGCTGGTAAATTTTTGTACTTCAAGGTAATTTACAGCTCTGTTGAAAAAGCTTCTAAGAAATTTGTTCTTATGTAAATCATTATTAAAAAGTTTTTACATTAAAAAAACCTTTTTTAAATTATTATATATATATATATATATATATATATATATATATATATATAAATTTTAAGAAGATTTTTTAAATCGAATATTGTGTTTTTAGCGTATAATCTTTTAACTCATTTGAGAATGTTCGTTTATACCAAAGAATGTATAAGTATACGTATTATATATACATATATATATGTGTGTGTGTGTATTTCGTTTATACCAACGAATGTAATTCGTATTATTATAATATATAATTTTTATATTGCTCATTATTTTTAAATTGAATATCATGCTATTAATGTAGAACTTTTTAACTCTTTCGACCATGCTGTTTATAACAAAGAATGTAACATATTTTGGCTTAATTTTTAAACCCTTTAATGAAAAAAAAATTATATTTAATATTTCCTGCAATAAATGATTTATGGATTAAAAAAATTATTGAAAATTTATTTAAAGCATTATAAAATAATGCGTTTTACGTAATACCGCACAAATACATCGTTGCAATACAAACACCAACTTGCTGTTTAAAAAGCCATATAAAGAAGAATGTGGATTTAATATGCATTTCCAAACATTAAATAAGCCAAAATGGAAATAATTCTCTTAATTACATAATGCAGTTAGATAAAATTCAATTATCAATGTTTCATCCTCATTTTTAGCTCAAAATACATTAATTTGATACATAAAATTTTAACAATACGTAAAATATTCAATATACAAAATTTTAATAATACATAAAATATACAAAATACAAAATTTTAATAATACATAAAATATATTCAAACTTATTCTAAAGTAAAAATATTTTTTCAATGACAGTATAATTAAGCTTTAATTATCTCTTTATTTCTTATTTTCTTACTTATTACTACTAATAAAACATTTCCTATTTTCCAAGTAATAAATATAAAATATTTTTCAAATTTTTCCATGCCAAAGTTAATTTATTTCAAAATATACATTCAAAATCAAGGGATGTGTATTATTATTATTCAGAGATTGCGTTTTAGGAATAAGAATAATAGATCTTGTGTAAATGTGACACTGAAATTAAATCTTCATTTACCGTATTGAAAGAGATATCTTCGAATTATTTAAATAATGGAAGTTACACCTTGCAATTAATAAAATCCCAAACATTTTTCTGTCTTCCACAGTAAAATTCTTTCTTTGCCATCTATTAAAAGCATCTTCTTCTTCACCTTATCGCATTTTGTAGAGATGTTTCTTGTGCTCTTTATATAAACCCGAATTGATCCTGATATTAATTCCATTGCAAGCAATTCACGGAAGAATGGAAAATCCTCTGAGCTCTGAATTAATTATTCTTTTATTTACATGCTATTAAATGAAAATCTCGATGAGATTCAATAGGTATGTTATAAACAGGAGGTTTTAGGTTATGTTTTCTAAGAATGGATTTAATCTAAAAAGGACATTTAAATCTAGTATAGAATTTCGCAATTGTGTCAGTATTAATTATTATAATCCTAATTATTCGAAATAGCGTGACAATACAATAGCATATGAACATACTTAACATGAATAATTTTATTAGTAATGGTTTGCAACTTAAAAGAATAACATGTAGTACACACTATCAACAAAAAAACTTAATTATGAGATACTCGAGTTAATATTAAAAAGAGTTACAGCCTAAAATATGTTTGGTATGCTTTACAGTGCTACTACAAGCAGTGTTTTATCGTTCATTCGATGTTACTGTGCTTTTGCTCTTTTATTAAGATACTATGTGTTTTGCGTTATTGTGATTCTGCTGTGTTTTTGCCCTTATATTAAACTACTATGTTTTTGTGCTCAAGCTACTACGATTTTGCGACCATGTAATACCATGTGTTCTTTTGCCCTCATGTGAAGCTTCTATGAGCTTGTGTTCATATGATGCTACCGTGCTTTTGTTTTTAAGTGTATTTACCCTGTTTCTGAGTTTATGTAATGACCCTTATATTAAGCTACCATGTTTTCGTGTTCAAGTGATGCTATTGTGCCTTTTCGATCATGTAATTCTTTTGAGCTTTTGTCATTATTTGAAGCCGCTACTTTTTACGCCCATGTAATATTACTGTATTTATGCACTAACGGGAAGCTACGGTTTCTTCTGCCCGTATAATACTACTGTTTTTTGCTTTCATTATTTCATCACGCTTGTAATGTAAACTTCATCTGAAATGTCCAATACTACTGCTTAATGCTAAGAAAGACATTTCCATATAAAACGGCTGTCGTTTGTTTTAGCAAATCCATATCCTATAAAAAAAAAACTTTGCTGTATTGTACAGTACGCTTGACCTATTTTTAAAAATAATTTAATGATTTTTTTCTCATATTGCATATCAAAACGTTTTTTTAAAATTCAATGAATGATTTACAATCTGACATTTTATTTTCGAAATCAGCCAAATAAATATAGAGTTATCTTCTAGATGGATTTCCCTGCTTTCATGATGTATATAGTACAGCGATTCATAAACATTTATAATCTTTGAGAAAAGGAGTTAACCTGTTGGCTGTTGACCATTACCCTATCATATCCTATTCGACAGTAAAAGCGACATCTATTTAGAGAAAACTCTAAGGACTAAAATTTGTGTTCTAAGAGTCTATTTCAGTATTGAGTGAAAGCCTCTACTAAATCTTTCGCAATGAAATATTTTCCAGTCATAAGAAGATGGAAATATAACTCGCTACTCTTATTTTATAGATACGATCATGATTATTTCATAAGGTATCTAAGATATCGAAAAGACATGACAGAATCACTATCATACTTCGAGTGCCATATTCTGTGCATTCATGTTTTTCGGGTAAATATCTCGAGATAATTTTGTCTCTCTCAATTATTTTAATAATTTTTGTCTTAAATATGGCTTTTTATCTGATCTAAGTCACAGTCTAGCGACTTGATTAAACATTTTCTTCCTTTTGTTTCCTTTAAAACAGTGTTTCAAATATTTGATACTAAGTACATTCAGAAATTTTCGAGAAATATAATTTTATGAATTTACATTCTGGAAAAAGGCTTCAATATATTCAAGGAAAAATATTCCCCTTTTATTACATTAAATATAAATATTCTCTAATATACTAATTTGTTGAAATGTATTTCCCTGAGAGTAGTTTTAAAGTAAGTTACAAGCATATAAGAAAGGTTGGAAATTTACATATATATAGTTTATTTTTTAAAGCTTGTTTTTTCTTTCCAAATCATTTTTTAGTTAGATATTTAAAATTTTCAGACGTTATTAAAATAAAAAATATTTATTTTTAGATAAAATGGTAAATTTTCTGGAACTTTAAATTAAGTTCTCTAATTTAATATACAATTTCACCTTGTAACAAGATGTTGAATTTAAATATATGTTTTATTTTAATTTATATGATTTGAGATAGAACTATTTTACATTAACATAATACGTAACTTGAAATATAGAAAGCAGAATATGTATAAATAATGCACTGGTTGACTTTAGTCTCTATATTCTCTTAAAAATGATTAAATATACACATTTTATATGAGCATATTATTTTAAATGCCTTAGTTTTTATCTTAACTAAATTTTTATAAAATTTGAAACTACTATGTTCTCAGATATATATTAAAGCAGTTCCAAAATAGAAATAATTCGAATCTTTCACAGACACTACTCAAACTCGAAATATATCGTCATAGTTCGAAAATTTGTAGTTGAATCAGTATTTCTTATTTTACAGCTCTTGGGATAATACAAATAATTTGGGGAAAAAATAACAAAAGATATCAAAAAGTTATTAAATCTTCTAAGGCACTGGAAAAATTGAAAACGTTCTTTAATGAATGCATTTTATATTTTTGGTTAAAAAAACCAATAAAGGCAGGCATTAATGCTAACAAAAGAAAACCGATCACTTCATGATACAAACATTCTATTTTATGTTGGCCAGAACAGTTTTTGGATTTTTTTCAAGCATATTACATTAGTATTACTGTATTGAATTAATAGCTTAGTAATTTATTTGGTATACACATCAAAAATTCATTAGATCTCTTTTGTGAAGTATGAAATACTATCACGCTCAGTAATTACTTGTGATCTAATGCAGTAAATTTTCAGAAACCGTGAAATTATCTTTAACGTTTTTATTCTGATGATGATAAGATGCGCGTTAAAAGTTGCGTTACACCGATAAAGTTCTAATAATTAAAATAAAAAAAGTAGAGTTTAAGCAGTTATCAAAGGACTGGCTATTCAAAAAATATTTCATGTGCTTGTGTATTAGATAAAAAAATATAAAAAAACTAAAGGCAGCCAAAGAAAATATAAAATCCCGGAGCAAAAAATAATAAAGAACCAGGCATAAAAAGAAAACACGGAGAAGGTAAAGAAAGTTCAAACAAAAGATCCTATATAATGTTTCAAAGTAATAGAACCATTTAAACAAAATTAGTAAATAATAAAATCTACCAAAAATAGGCAATTTAAATTTAGAAAGAATAAAAAACAAATATTAAAAATAATAATATAGTAATATAACAACATATAAGTTAATTACATATAATATAAATTATAATTTTCTTAGAATATTATGTAGATTCTTACTGGAAATCGTATTTCTAATATCAGCAAGCATACCACCTAACTACCTGTAGTCTTGCGCTAAAGTAAGACGTAATTCCACTAATAAAAATTAAAAAATGAATTCTATAAACTTATAAATGTAAAATGTAATAAAATTTTGTAATTCCATGTAAATCCCATAATAAATGTAATTCCACTAATAAAAAATAAAAAATGAATTCTATAAACTTACAAATGTAAAAAATAATAAAATTTATAATCTTTACGCAAAAAATACTTTATAAATTGGCTTTTCAAAGTTGTAGCAATTGTCTTAAATTCATTGTATACGTCTGGCAACTTTATAGTTTTATCTTTATAATATGCATTTTCCAGCGCAGATTCTTAATATTATACTGATTCCGAATACAAATACAATTAATTCAAAAATACTGTTTTAGAAAAATGGAGCGAAATATTTTTTTATAAATTCTTTAGAAGCATAATATTTAGGCAAAGCTGTAATGAGAAATGTCTAAAAATTATACTTAACCATTCAAAAAATTATCTTTAAAATAATATTAACAATTTAAAGAACTATGCAACTTTTCTGTCCGTAGACTTATAAAATAAATCTATAATATTCATATAACTTCATACCATTTTATTTTAAAGAAACTGAAAAGGTGCAAGAAAATTTAAAGTTTAAATAAAATAAATTTATGTTCATTTCCACTTTAAATTTTAATGAATACTAATGTTTAATTCTTAATTAGAAACAAATAAAATAATTTAAGAATTTCATTGTGAGATGGTATATATATTTATTTCGATTTAAAAAGACTTTTCTCCAATTGAAATCTGAAAATGCCTAAATGATTTATGTAATAAGCGTCTTTTAAAGCGGATCGTGTATTATTTATATCATATTTTGGAATCTGTTTTCTACCTTTTTACCTAAGCGTATTTACATTTAATGTAGAAGAAAATATTTTAATCGTTAGATAGTTCGAGCTCGAGATTTTGAAGTTGACTACATGTTTTAGACCTCTCTGAGTTTGAAAAACACATTTGTGAGAAATTTCAGTCTGTCTGTTTGTCTATTGTTCAAATTTCGAAAAAAATTTGAATCGAAAATTAACAACAAATAAAAAACTTGAGGTTTGCCTCAAACACTTCGACTCATATTATTGCTCAAATTCTAAATTCTAAATAAATAAATTAAAAATAATAAGCTTCTCAGAGATTTATTACGCATAATATTTTTACAATGAATATTCAGATTCAATTTTAAGTATAGTTTGCAATAATAATTTTTATTATTTATATTTACAAACATGCGGGTTAATAATAAAATTTTTATTGTTTATATTTATAAGCATGCGTGCTAATAATAATAATTTTTGCTGTTTATGCATATAAACGTGCGTGCTAAGATAATATAAAAAGCTACACATTTTGGATACACATTTTTCCTCCTATTTAATTAAAAGAAAACTTTTAAAATAAAATAATTATAGATGAACTAATACGAATACATCAATCCAAATTATCTTTTTATCTGAACTAATCCGAATTATCTTTTTCCTTGTCACATGAACTGCAATTATATTTCTTAAAGACTCATTCAGAAGATATTTTGAGATATCTATAACAACTTAAACTGGCTAGTCCGACCCGTCGGAAGGCACACAGAAACATTTGAACGTCAACACCATAGCAACAGCAACACTGGTAACTGTGGTTGAGTCCTAAGTGCCATCATCAGCCATTCTACAATATTACCCTAGATAAATACGTCCCGTCATCGATGGGTAAAGCCAGACCCCCACCTTTTTGTATGTACACTAGGGTGGGCAGAACCAACCACCATGTCGACAGATTCTCATCCTCAATTAAAAGGTCCCCCCCCATGAGATAGATATGTATTAAAGGTAGGCAATTATTAATTTCATTATTATACTTTCTGCAATGAATGATCATTGTTAGCTATTTTAGAAAATTAAATTCATCATAGCTTTTTTTGCAATGGGTCGTTTTCTCCTATTTACCAGACTTTGTTTACAAAATTGGTTTTTTTGATATATAATTCTATCTTATCATTACTGTCATTTCATTTTATAAAATAATTTTATTTCTCTAATTGTAATTAAATATGTTTATCTTTAAATATTTCAAATGAAATTGATATAAATTTATTCAAAAGTAAAAATTTAATGGCGGAAACATCCTGCTAATTATCTGTTATATGAATACACATAATGTACGATCTAAAAGGATATTGAAATATAAAATAAATGCTGTTGAGAAATTATTTTAAAATAAGAATGCTGAAATTTTAAAGTTAAATAAAAATTAAAACAAATAGAACACTGTAGCTGAACAGTAACTGAAAGACATTGCAAAACATTAATAATATCAATATGCGTATAGTGATCAAAACAATGCCAAATAGTTTAACAGAATTTTAATTAAAAATTTATTCCAGAAACAAAAGCCCTGAAACTAAATATCATATTACTATGTTTACAAAATATTATTATTTACAAAACAACGTACTAAACCTTTAAATAATAATATTTCACCTTCCAACAAACTAGAATATTCTTGCAAATTTATAGCTTTTTAAATTGCTATTCTCTAACTCAAATATTGAGTGAAACGGAAATAATCTATTCGGCTCTGTTACTTAAAAATTGTTATGATTTAATATTTAAAGTTTAGGATTTAATTAATTTTTTCTTGTTAATTCTGCTAAAATTGCAGTGGAAGTGATTGCAGCTTTATTCGATAAACATTCAGATTCTTTCATTGATTTCTAGTGAGAAAAGGAATGAAATGGCCTCAGGCTCATCGTTTCTCCCCAAATTAATTACATACAGCTCGTATCACAGAATTAAACGTTTATTCTTCGGGAATATAATTCCCTTTTTTTCATACTTTTGATTAAGAAACTAACACTATATCAATAGATCTCATGGAATTCAGGTCCGTGTTATTGAAACTTGAAGTAGTCGTAAATTGTAGACGATGAAATAGCATCTGATTTTCATCATTTATTTTTCTGGAAAAAAATTATTTTTTTATGCTTTTGATTAAGAAACTAACACTACATCAATAGATTTCATGTAACTCAGTTTTATATTATTGAAAGTTGAAGTAGTAGTAAATTGTAGATGATGAAATATCGTCAAGGTTTTAAATCCAAGTAAAGTTCCAATTTAATTCTTTATATCTCACCGGTACGGCCACCTTAAATAAATCAATGTTCAACATCTGCATCTTAGTTTTTAAATTGCCAAACATAATTGAATTTTAAGACTGAAATGAAGAAATGACTTTTCTAAAATGGTATATATTTTATGAAAGTAATTTAGTATAAATATCAAAATGTATAAAAGAGTAACTTATTAGTGAAATGTAAATGCATGTGAGAGAGTATACTTTTTAAACTTGTAGCATCTCTGAAACCATTATTTCATGTGAAATAAATATATAAAATTTCAATATTTCCTATATATTTAGAGAAAATTTATTGTTTTATAAGATTGATCTGGGAACTCTGCATCCAGAGAACAAAGAATGCTACATTCAAATCTGTCAATAATTTCTTCTTGCGTACAGCCGATCACCCCGCCACCACTGCAGCAACATCGACAGGAATATTGCGGTCGACCAGAAATCTGCCAATGAATGTTGGGATAAAATATCATTCATTGAATTCTGGTGTGATAATAATAGAATTTATTTATTTTTAGTTATTTTACCCCCCCTCCCGCTTTAAAATAACAGGTAAATTGAGACGGGGCTCGTAATTTTAAACTTTGGTTAGGTGACTAAAATGACACCTGTACTGATTCCCCTCCAATTTTATCCAGGAGATAGCCTAATATTTATTAACATTTTTGTAGTAAAAGTTTAAACAAAAATATTAGGGCAACTAAGAGTCACTATAGAACCATAATTATAAGTCTAACTTACGTGTAAAATTATGAACATTTTGCGCTGTGAGTTTTCATATCAAAATTTGTTTCTTGAAAATATTTATAAATATATAAATATACAAGATAGAATATCTAAGATCATATGCTTGATAATAAAAAAAACCTTGAATATATTTTTTCAGCAAAATTAATCATAATTAAATCAGCATTTTTTTTTTTCCTACTTTGACTTTTCCCGCTCTTGTTTGTGTCACATTTTTTGAGTATAATATACTAACTTTTTGTATTTTTCTATTTTAAATTTTTCATATCTTATGCAATTTTGATAAATGTTAGTAACTAAGAAAAATCATATAGATTAAAGTAAGTAGGAGTTAGTGAGGAAAGCAATAAAAATTCAATAAAACCACACAGAACATTTGGAACACGACAGTTTCTCCCAGATGAAAATTTATTGATGTTGTCAATGGTTGGTAATAAGAAATATGATAAAGCTACGAGCTTTATCATCTTGACTGTCGGAATCTGTTAAATATTATTTTTTTGTGTGGCTAAGGACAATATAAGCATAAGAGAGAAAATAATTTACACTTTTGTGATAATTTTTATTATTATTTAAAGAGGATGTTTTTTTTTTTTTTTTTTTAAATGAAATTACTGGTATCAGAAAATATTGCTAAATAACTTAAATATCATCTTCTGTTAAATTCCTTAACTATTCATAAATACTTTTCAGATTCATTTTAAATTTTTAGATTATTTAAAAAAATTCCTTTAATAGTTTGGAATTAATTTATTGAAATATTAAATACAAATAAAACTTTTTTTTGTAATACGGAAGATCTATGGATGGAATAATTTTAGACAATGCTTCTTTTTCCCTGCATAGTATACCAACATTTCATAAACACTGAAAGCTTACAAGTAAATTAATGTGGCCTTAAATTAGATATATAATGCAATTTTTAAGCACCCGGTATTGTATATTTAACTTCCTAATTTAGTATTTAATCTATCAGTTAAATCCCCCACGACTCAAATATATGTGTTGTTACTTATGGCACTTTATCATAGACCGGCTTACTGACAAAGTGAGCTATTTTAGTTGAATTTATGTAGTAGATTCTGATGAAGCCCCCCTCCGCCCTCCAACACTCGAGAGGAGAAATCTGACTTCTAGCTAATATGAAGAGAAAACTTACACACTCTCTTGCGCAGCACCTTTTTACAGGGGACTCTTTCACACACATCGCAAACAGAACACAGGGTAGAGAACAATCAACCGAACCATGACTCGAATCCTGGAAGCCAGCTTCCCCTAGGCCAGGAGGCAGGACTCTAATATATTCTTTAGTAATACGACCTGATCTCCACTAGAGCTAGGAGATAGCAATGAAAAATTCAGGTAATTAGATAAATGATCCTGATAACAGAATTGAATTATGTAACGAACTTATTGTCAATTTGAAAATACTCAAAAATCTATAAAATTTAAAAAAATTGGAACACAATATCTCTTAGAATATTATCTTTATCAATTATTTTGAAACATTCTGTTGATGAGTGTCTTTTTTGCCAGGTTTTAGCTTGATATCATCCATCATAACGCAGTGCAATGTTTTAAATTCACACTGTACCAAATTCGTTTCTTTTAAAATCTGCCCGTAACAATTTAGCACTGGCGTTGCTTTAAAATTGGGCATTAATATAACCAATCTAAACTAACTGATGTCCGGCGTTTTGAGCAAGAAAATGGAGAAAGTTTATGGAAAAAAGGTTTCTGTATGCAGATGTTAATTCCTATGTGTTGCCTGTGGGATGCACCACATATTCTTACTTGTATTTTGTAATACTTATAATTAACAGTACACTTTTCAATATGTAACCAAATATGTTACTACGTAAAATATTTATATTTTGTAATCTTTCAAAACAAGAAATTATGTTTGGCATAAGATTATGTTGCTTTCGGACTTCCTTGCATTCGGCCTTTATTAATTTGGAAATATTGCGTTTTGAAATCTACCGGATTAATAAATCTTAAATACATTTGTGATAAATGACTAGTGACGAGATATTTAAATGAATTTGTTGAAATGACGCGATATTTAAAATATTTCTTCAGTAATCTACCAATTTACTATATTTTACTCATCGTTATTATTTAACTTATTCATATTACTAATGGCATTCCAAAATATCAAATTTCGATACTACATATTTTTATTTATTCCCAACTTGTTATCTACAAAAAAATCCCTGAATTCTAATTCATTTTCATATTTTTTCAAAATTATTATTCCAGATGCTTAAAATATTATCGAAAAAATAGCTGCTAATGCTAATTTCCCGATACTATTCTTTCCTTAAAAGAAATGCGTTCATACTCTTGATCATATTTTTAAATAGTACGTTTTTCTGGCTGTGTTCCGGGTTCTAAAAAACTCTGGACAATTCCAATAATTTTCCGGACAATTCAATCAAAACTCCAATCATTTTTTTAAATAATTTGTGGATCAACAATTAAACTGAAAAATAAATATAAATAATTTTAATTTAATCCCAACATAAAAATTTATTTTATGAAAATATAAACCCAAACCAAATATAGTACATTTTTAAATTCTTTTAATTGATTTTCTCATTGCACACATAAAAATTCAACCTTATTTATTGTGCACACTAACTTTGGATACTTTCCTAGCAATACAATTTTTAATATTTATTATGAGATCACAAGCTAAACTGGTCCACTGTTCTGTGCTTGCTTACTCTACAGATAATATATTTGAATCTTAAATACTGACTTATATTGCATCTCTATAGGATTACAGGCATGTAATAGGAACTTCATTTCCATCATCATGCAATGCGCTTAATATTTGGCACATACAGGATGTTACGTGCCATTGATGAACTCAATAATTTCCTACATATTAAGCATCATTTCAAATACCACTCTACAGTTCATGATATCTGTCGATGGATTAACTGCTGTCTCATTTTGGAATCTAATCTCAACACATGTAATTGACAAATTATCAATGATACAACCATCTTTTAATTAATATCTCCATTTGAAGTATAACAATGATATTGATAGTTAAGAGCAACCCATTTCATTAAAAGAAATCATTCCCTATTATAGAGACCTTTTTATGAATTTGAGCGATAATACATTATATTATATATAAAACCAATACATTGTTTTCAAAGATTAATTGTATACCCAGTACAGATATTTAATATTAATGCGATATCCTTTAAATTATTTTGTATCATCATCATATTAGGATACCTAATATAGATATATGTAGGCTAATAGCAATCATTACATATTCACAAAAAAATTTGCAAATCCGAATCCGAAACACTATACCATGATGGGGTTAACAGACGTTTTTGTTTCCCTCTGGCTTTCATTTCATTAACATTTGCATTTTTGCTTAGCAGTATTTTTTATAATAGGAATTAACAGTATTTAATTAACAATAATAATAGTTTCTAAAATCCATATCTTGTTAAAAATACACACACTTTTTTATGCTTTTGTCTTTAGCAAGTTTTATAATGCTATTTAGTCGTCATTTTTAAATAATGCTTATGAAATTTAATCAAAATGGTACGAGTTTTAATATAATATAAATAAATCAGGACCATTAATGTTGGGAAAGTAAAAGCAAGTCCTGTAAGTGAAATATCTTTTAACCATAAAGTAACATAAATTTTAAATTGAAGATTATTTTGCTAAAGTACACAGCATCTTTGAGTAACTTCTTGAATACACCAGTAGAGAATTAAGGGTAAATATAAATTACATCAGCAATTCTATTATAAATTTAGATTATGTGCGCTAAAATTGAAGAAATTTTTGTGCTGAAAATAAATTAATATCACTGAAAAACCTTTTCTGACTTTAAAATGGAATAAAATTGTTTTTAGAGATATTTTTTTCAAAAGTTTGGGAAAGGAACTTTAAAATAGAAAATAATTTCAAGTTTAATTGAAGTTAACTGAAATTGTATAAAACTCTTTTTAAGTCAATTTCTATCACAACAAATAACTATATGCCACGGTAGGTAACTTCAGATGAAAGGGTCAAACTCGAAAAGCATTTTCGTTAATTGTTGCTGCAAGCATCAAACAAGACCACTTGTCAGCCTAAAAACATAACCGTGTTAATTTGTCTTAAACTAGGGTGTGTTAGAAATTGTTTAAGAGAAATTAACAACACACAATCACAATTTATACGAAATTTTTGGAGATAAATATGGAACTTAAAATGCGATGGTGGGGCAGGGAATAAGTAAGGTGGAAAAAATCTAAATTTTACTCAATTTTAAGTATTTTTTTCAATTTATTCATGGTATTGAGATTCATTTACGAGCATATTTTGTCATAGATGCATTGATTACATCTATGACATCGATTTCTAGAATTAAATAGTAAATCTATTTCTTCCTACTTTTGAAAGATGATGAAAAAGATTACACATTAAATTGTTTATTAAAATCTTATACCACGCTATTGTGATCTATATATCTATTTTGAGCCTGTTTAAAACCTACAACAATGAATCAACAATCAAGTCCACTTTAAAATTTATTTTTTAATGAATTTTAACATCATTGTACTCATTTACGTTAAGTCACTTTGTTTGCTAAAAATTTAAATTGCGATAAAAATCCAAATTTAGAACAAATTTCAACTTTATAATTCTTTGAAATTGAAATGGGAAAGATGTTTGAAATAGTCGGATCCAGATTTATTGAAATCGTCGGAACCAAAATATTATTCTTCATTTTATAAGCTTTTTATAATGAGAGAGTTAAAAACAAAAAATAAAATATTTATGTACTTATTTGAAGGAATAATACTAATTCGTACACAAAAACTCACTAATAATACAACGACATCTGTAATTAAAAATTATACTCTTTTTATTCTGCTGCTAAAAATAAAGTGAATACTAACGCCCTAATTTAAAATTTTTAAGTATGTACTGATTATTGTTTGGCAATTTTTTTTTCTTGATTCAAAAAGGTTCTTTTTTGACATTATGGAGGTTAAAATAAAATGTGTTATTTATAACTTAAGTATCTCCATGTATCATTTTCATCCATATAGGTATGTTTTATGCATTATGTAAAAGTGTTAAGCATGTACTGAGTAGTATTTGACAATTTCCTACATTTCATGACAAAAAATATTATTTTTTAACATTATTGAGAGAAAAGTGCGTCCTTTATATCCTTACCATTGAGTCATTTACAACCATTTCGATATTTTTTCACAATTTCTAAAACATTTAAAGTATCAGAAAAAGTAACAGTTTTAATGGGTATTGCATTGTGAATTTTTTCATTAAAATCGACATTCCTTCGCTCCGATGAATCGGCCATTTCAGAAACTTCAGTTACAGCGATATCATCGTCACATGTGACATGATCGTTCAAGTCACTCTCAGGAGTGACTTCTTCCCATATGACTTCTCTTAAAGTTTTGAATAGAAAGATTACTTTCACACTTCCCCCTTGTAGCACGAGATACCCGTTTTCTGAAAGCATTTTTAGAGATTGGTCTCCGGCTTGTTTTACAAAATATCGAGCATACGAAACATTGAATTTTTCTTATTTTTGCTCAGCAATGATTTCAATTTTTTTCATAAGAAACATTCTGCAATTAAACTTTACGGATCGAATGACGCCAGAGTCTATTGACATAAGCAAAATTCTGAAATTTACGCAGGAAACCAGGACTTTAATGTATTTTTAAATTGCAAACTGGAGATTGTGTGGAAAATTGAGAAATAAACAAAGGAATTTTTCACTTTTTGTATCTTCAAACATTTATCTAAAAATGTCAAAATTTTATAAATAGAGAAAAAAAAAACAGGATTTTGTTGTTGTTGTTTATTTTATCGGTTAGAACTTTCCGTTTTTTAGAAATAGTGGATTTTCTGCTCTTCCTATCACAAATAGCTTCAAATTGTCTGTTCTATCAGCATTATCTGGAAGTAAAAAGTAATCTCCTCTTTATTTTCATTTTCCATCAAAGAATTCTTCCTTTCAATGGCGAAGATTCTAAGTCTTAAAACAATCTTGTTTCATCTGTGTTGTAAATATTGAATGATGAATACTCTTTTTTCAATCTTTTACTAAATTTTCGTTTACATTCGTCCTGTCTCTGTATATTTTCTTTCAGGTCATCGAGTATCTTTTCGAGCATTTTAGTAAGTTGAATGGCATTTTCTTTGATGAAAGACCCACTGATGGCAATTTTCTTGCAAAAGTAGTTGAGCCATTCCACTTGGTCAAATTCAAATACAAAAAGAGGAATGGTTTTTAATTTTTTTTTCTATTTTCAAAACATTCTATGGATTTTTTTTTTCAATTTTTACTTCTAATTTAACAATTGTAGCTAATATTGGCATGGGAATTTCAGGACATTCTACTAAAGCATTTTATATTCCAATTTTCTTTATGCACGTAAAAATTTAAATTTTAATTGTCTAACTAAAAATTTAATTTAATTTAAAACGTTTTCGTTTCGAACAATCTATCAATTTTTACGATATTTCAAAAATTAAATTTTCTTAAAAACCGATTATTCAATATTCAAGATTTCTAGACGTTCTGGAATGGGAAAAGTTAAGGAAATAATTTTCTATCTCATCCACGCAACAGGTAACACTCGTATGCCAAGGCAGACTTATTTTTAGCCTCTTCCTGACAAGATAATACTGCAGTTATTTGAAAAGAATTTGATATTTTTGTAATCCAATTTAACAATAAACTGTTTTCGGCTATTAGAATGATTCATTAATTTTAGGATTATTATTCCCTAAAATGAGATGTTTACCTTAATTTTACTCAGGGAAGACGCAAGTTCATTAAATTACGTAATTCTGTAAATAAAGATTCTCTAAATTCAGGTTCAACAAACACAGATATTATAGTTCATTCGATACGTTATTCTACATATTATTTCCACTGCCAACATCCATTTTTTAATATTATAACAATTATAATATATTAAATTAAATTATAAAGATGAATATTCATTAACTGACAGAACAGAAATGATGCGTCAGTTCTCCCGTGCATTGAAAAGCACTATTTCTTTCAAATTTAATTTTAATGAAAGGGGAAACATCATAGACATATTTATATGAAGAAAATGGGGCTCTTTCACACATTTTCCCTATTACAATGCTATGTATATGACTCCATCTAAATATTCACTTTCAATAATCTAATGAATAACTTTAAAAAAATTCGAATGAAGGAAAGCTGAACTGGGGGATGTTTTGCATAAATTTATTGAATTTTTTGAACTTTACATTCTATGATGTAATCTTCAGTTATACCCCACATATTTTTTCCTGTAAGTGAAGTAGCATGCATATAATTGAAATAAAATGAAGCGCAAACATATTTGTAAAATCATCAAAAGTTAAAATTATACAGGAATATATTCAAGAATTTCACTATCATTCAGTCAAGCAAATAATCTGTCTAGACATAGGTAATGGATAATAGACTAGATAAAAGAGTAAATAGAATTTTTCATGGAATTCTAGGTATAGACAAAGTTTGAAAAATTTCTAAATATTTATCAATATCTGACTGGAAGCTTTTCCGCTTGTTTTACAGTATTGATACTTCGATGTGACTAACAAATTACTGGCTGTTTTATTTTTATTTTCAATGTCGCTCTAACTATTTGAAATCGGTAACAATAAACCAAAGCTTCACGGTGATAGAAATGTTGTTGAAAAATTTGGTAAAGTTCATAAATTTCTCACCAAATCCGGAAGGGGAGAAAATAATAAAAACATTTACCATACAGTACATAAGAATATGTTTAGTTTGAATCTATATATATACATAACAAAGTCGAAAATCGTATTAATTACACCATTTATACTCATGAGCGACCATAAAATATCATAAAAGTTCATAGGAAAAAATGATCTTAGGAGTATTTTCTTAATTTTTTATTAAGAAAATACTCCTAATAAGTATTTCAACACTGCAACAAGTGTCAAGTAGAGCAAACTACTAACTAAGTGGATTTTTTTTGGGGGGGGGTCACCAATTTAATGACCCACCTTTTAAAAATATTAAAAACACTTTAAAAGGTTGAGAATTCAACTCTATTAAATTCCAGCTAAGCTAAGCTCGAGTGTAAAAAAGGAATTTCAGTATATTCGATAAATCAGTGACATATTAAAATGTGTTTAATTCAAATAAAATATCTCATTTCTGAGAAGCGTCTCTGTGCTCAGCAATAAAAATTTCAAACATAAGATAATAATGCTTGATCGTTTACAAGATAGCAAATTTATTCTACGAATTAAAAAAAAATTCTGGAAAGTGTTAACGTATTTCTGAGAAACTTATCCGTATAGGATTATAAATAATTAGAACATTTGGCTTCGAAACGTTACAATTTAAAATTAATTTTCAATATTAAAATATGAAATATTTTGAATCTATAAAGACTGGATTCTGGCTACTTCTCCATTTTTTTAAAAATTGATGTACGATTTTCAGCTCACTTTTGCTTCAATATGAGCTGTGACTGGGACAATTTAAATTCTTTTCTATCCTTAAAATTGGGGCCCCGCTCTTGAGGTATAAATGGGGTAACTAAACTTTTTATTGATTGCTAAGCCGTACGAAGTTCGGCGGGTCATCTAGTCTACTATAAATAAGTGTAGATACAAATCAAAAAGTTACTGCGAAATAAAAGTGGGAATTAGAATGCTATTTCGTAGTTAAAATCCAATTAGGCCTTATTTTTTATGTTCGTTTTAACACTTCCAAAAAATAAATAATTATAGGAATAAGGATTTTCAGTAATTTAATAAAAACGTTTTTGGATATTGTATAAGAAAATTGTATTAAACATTTATCAAAACTAAATAAAATTTTTAAGGAAAGTAAATAATAAAATAATCCATCACTGTCAAAACCATTGGGCGAAAATGAAGTAGATTCTATTAGTGCTTTTCTAAAAGATTGTTGTTACTATTATTTTTTAAAGCATCTTGTCAGGACTTGATCCTGATCTATCATTTAAAAGAGTAGAATTTCAGGCTATTTTACAGCCATATATACATACGAACAATTTGTTCTATTCTAGGTTAAATATTTGTTATTTACACAAAAGTTGAAGGTTCAAGGTTTATATTGAAAAGAATTCATGGAAAGAGTTCTCCGTTAATTCGTAGAAAAACATCACAAGATGCTGACAGGGTATTAGCCAGAACTGCTACTCCAGGGTGGAGAGTAAATAATACCGCATTCCGCAATTCAAAACTCTGACTTCTCAATCTCCATTTGTCCACGTCAGTTCTCTATCGGCCAATCGACCAGCAAAATTTTCCCTCAATTGTGGCACTAGTTTTTCATGGCATGGAATGTCCATCAATGACGCGTCCTAGCAATCAACAAATCTGGAACGCGTGTCAATGATATTCTTTCACAAAGGGACCACCCAGCATACAGACGTTGGGTACACCTTTCCTTTGAAGTTGCAACAGGTTTTTTCCTACACTGAACTCCACGTGTGGTCTTCAGCTGAATTACTAATGACCAAAGACAACCACCTCTCTGCAATAAGAAAGACCATCCAACCAGCATTTAAAACCTTCAAGAAGGGAAGGCTTTAACAGGTGTGACGCAACCATCTGGAAATGCCACTTTTTGTGAATGGGATAGGGAAACCTTACAATCTGGTAAATAATCATGAACCGAAGTTTTGAGGTAACATGCCAACATTATTGAGGTAACATGCGATAAATCGCGAAATGTTACAACCTTCTGCAATATTTTCTAACAGCCCTAATAGCGAAAAATTCATGCCTCAAAACCGATAAATCCAGAATTTCTTGCTTACATATTTTGCGTCTTCAAAAGCCTCAAACTAAAGCAACTCCATGTTGTCACATGATAATAAAAATGTGTTTTAGTTCAGCTCTCATCTAGGTTTTAGCTTTCAGGTGATTAAGCGAAGTGCGAAGAATACCATAATAATACAAATGTTTAAAATAGCATCTTGATTATTTATATAATCTATTTTTAAACCTACAATGCAGGAAATAAATTTCCAATAAATCCTTTTAACTTAATAACAACAAAAAAAAAATAGAAACAGACGGCAGCCTTATATTTGCTCTCAAAGAACAAATGGACAATACGAAGAATTAAAGCAACGTTAATAGTAATTATCTAGTCTGCATCTTACTTCAGGCCCGCTTACAAGACACTGAAGCTTGAAGAACTTGGGAGGAAAGAAAAGAAAAGAAACTACGAAAACGCACCCCCCAAAAAAGGAGAATTCATTTGATGGAGTGGCGGTCAGTGGCGTTAAGTGGCGAGTCGATGATCCTCCGTCATGTCATCGAGGTAATGGACTGTAATCTGGCCACAAGAGAGCCCTCCATTAGATGCTCCGTTGCATTTCCTACTTTTTTCTCTCTTCTTCCTACTTTAAATTAGGCGCGATCACAGTTATCTCCGGCGGCTCTTGGAGTTCGCTTTTTTAGAGGGGCTCTTAGAAGAGGCAGGCCAAAAAGCCTCTCTGATGAGAGGGTGGGCTTGACACTGAATCGTTTTCATTGGGTTATGATGCGAAACTTATGTTTTCGGTGGTGGTGGATTTGCTTTCAAAAAATGAGGGGGTTTTATTCCGGATGAAAAATTTTCTTTTTATCTTTCCGATAATTTCGTCCCTTTTATAGAGTATTTTTATTTGATTAAGAGGTTGCTTAGCCTACCTGAGAAACATAAGTATTTATCTTGTTTCGTAAAGTGTTATTGCTTATTGTTGATTGCAAAATCACAAATTTCAAATAAAGAGATTGAACTATGAATTAGATCGATCTCTGATACCATTCTAGTGTATTGTGCAAACCATCTATCTAATTACATAAATACTCCTTTATTATCTCTTAACTGTGGTAGAAGGAATCATTTAATTGTCAGTATGCCGTTACTCACAGGTAAATCTTGTGGTAGAAACCTGCTAAATTAATATACTTTCATGGCAGGTCAGGAATCCAGAAAGAAATAATCTTATGCAAAAACAATAATATTATGTAAAGGAATTTCTGTACATAAGTGATTTTTCTTTAATTAAATACAAGAACAGGATGATCATCATAAAAACGCACATCTGAAGTTGATAGAATGTAGATTTATAGTAGTTCAATAATAAGTTGAAGGATTGACAATATAGGAAATATACAAAGTGATTAAAGAACAATAGGAAGTGTTCGGAGCTCTGTAGTTTATTATGTACTTTACGAAATTTAACAAAATTTGGTCACCATACACATTTAAATATGCGGCTTTGATTTGTTAAGAAAGGAAAATGATACCAAAGAACACCGATAGAGAATATTCTGGCCTTAAAGTTACAAACTTCATTATATAATTTAGATATATTGACATTTTGTAAAACGATATCGAGGATAAAAAGAAGGTTTGCTGGAATTCAATTCATTCTACTAGAATCTTCCCGTAGATGGCATTGTCATTATGTGAAGGTGCTTTAGTCAAGCTACTTTATCATCGAGATGAAAATATACCAGTGTTGCTCTTCGTCAATACCCGCGGTTAAAACAATTACGTAGAGGACCGATGGCTAAAACTAACTTGCGAATAATGGTAGAAAGATTTGAAACAACAGCAATACTTGGTTGTAATCAATCAGAGAACGTAAAGTTTTCTTCTGGTCGTGGATGATTTCTGGTTGTGGGACTATTGTACATCAAGGACATGTTCATGACATTCCTACTTTAAAAGAACAAATAACTTTACATTTCAGATGAATAAATGACGATATGCTGCGAGCTGCCGTCAGGAACTTCGTGTAACGCATGCAATTATTGAAACATATCCCCCTGTACATCATTTCGCATTTCAGGAGACGCGGCGATCTGGTTGTAAAGTCTCAACTTCAGAACTAAAAGGTTGCAGGTTCGAGGTTCGATTCCTCCGAAAGAATCATCGTGTAAGTGGGTCTGGTGCACGTTAAATCCGTTAGGGCCAAACGTCCTCTCGTTGGTGTGGTGTAAAAGTTTGGAGAGGAGGTGAAAGCTCAGGTATCACCTTCGTCATCTGACCGCTGTCCAAAATTACGAAGTCCGTCCCAAAATAGTTCTATTGTTGCTTCAAAACGGGATGTTAATATAGAAATAACTATCTAACTTGGACTCCGTGTTCATTCAATGTCTGAATTAAGTTCTACAAACAATTGTTGAAACTGCATCTTTCTTGGCATTATCATTTGTTAATGATGTTTCTGAGGTTTTATGGTATTGTAAACTTATTTTATTGAGTACATGTATTACATTTTATCTAATGTATACTTTTTATTACATAATATACCAGCGGCATCTTATAGCGATTGTTATTAGTTTTCATTCTCTTTTTTTTTGTTGGAAACACTTTGCATGTCAGAGCTACTCTTAAAATTTCTCCATATTTAAAAAAACTGTACTATTAGGAATCAAGGAAATCAAATAATAAATGAAATGTAAAACAAAATAAATCATCTAAATCTGTAAGATTTCTACATGTGTTTAAATACCTTACTTATTTCCACAGCCTTCAGGAAAATAATCAGAAAGTGCATATCAACACTGACTTGGCAATTGACAACTTAATTTTAGAGATCTTGTCTTTATCTGAAAATCGCCAAATAAACTAGGCAATTCAACCATCTTTGTGCATATTATATATAACAGAGCTGCGAGATCGTGGTGTAATCTGGTTATTTTCAACAAACTTTTAGGCTTGTAAAAAATGCCTTTTTAATAAAATATATCTGGAAACAGCATTCCTAAGTTTCGATTACTTTCACACTATAAAAAAGAATGCCTTGTTCTGATTAATTATTTGTATTTGCTTTTCTAATTTCATTAAATTTCCAATATGACAAAATAACTGCTTGGCATTTAAAAAATATTCAATTTTCTTTAAGTTCCTAGTTTTTTAAATGTAACCTAAAAGGTGGATTTTTTCAACACTTCTTTTAAGCATATAGTTAAAAAATTCATTTAATGTTGTTACTATAGACCTGTTATTTTCCGTTTATATAGTTATATAAACGTCCAGTGTTTTAGATATTCAACTTAAGGGTTATTTTACAATGGATCTCGCAATTCTGAACCACAGTCAAATGTCGAGAGTGATACCAGAGTTTTTAATTCCTTCTCCAAACTTCCACACCACGCCAGACGGACCTTCCACGCCACCTTCAGGACCAGATCAAACGACGGGTCTTCTGTACAATCAGGTCTCGAGCCTGAAATACTCCGGTTCCGAAGCCAAGACCTTACCACCAGGCAGCCACGGCCTTTGACTTTTTTTTTGAATTTATACCCATGAAATTTAAATTTCATAGGTTTCACACGTTCATTTCATAATTCCATACGTTCTTTCAACATAACATAATACATTTGTGAAGAATTATTGTACTACTTAAATATAATCAGGCCACTAAGGCTCTCAGTTACCTTCATAAAGGACTTCTGGAAAAAATGTCCACTTTATATTTCGTTAAGAGAGGAGAAAGAAAATCAAAGGAGATCCTGAAAACATCCTAATGATCTAACAGAATACAAATTGTTTTGAAATTTTCTTTCAACGGTAATTAGTCAATTGTGCAGATTATGTCCAGCAAAAATAATTTTCAAAGAAAAATGCACCATTTGTTTGTTCATTTAAACATTTATTTCATTTCATTTATCCTAAAATAGTTTTTTTTTCACTTTTTTCTAATTTGTGATGGAATAGTAACCTCCGAAAATCTAAATACTCGCTCGCTGTTATACAAAATTGTATTCTATAAATATAAGAATTTATGTAATTAAGACGAAGCCTGTTCGTTCCGAATCAAATCATGGCGATTAATTCCTGCATCTTTTACTTTTCGATTTTTTTCCCGTCCTGTCGAAAAAGCTCCAAAACTAAATTGTACCTGTTCTAATCACCCTCCACCGATTATTAACCCTGAAAGCCGGAGGAAAGAAAATTAGAAAACTCCGAAAAGCCGTGTGTGCAACAAATCCCGCCTAATTTCTAAATTCTGCTCCTAAAGGCTCAGGGGAAATACGCAATAAGAGTTCTAACTTGGAACAGGGGTGTAATTAGAGGCAAAATTAACAGGAACTAAAAATGTAAGAAAAAGAGAGATTGCTGGTGAAAGGAATCGCATTAAAAAAAAAGAAGGAATGGGAAAGATCACACGCAATTGCCTCGTTTCGCTTAACGGAAGCACCTAAAAGCACGTGACGAGAAATTTGTCCCGGGGTGGACATGACGCCTTCGTGGTCAGCGAGTGACGAAAGCCCCCTAATTGCTTCCGATCCCATTCGTAAATATATATAGTAAAAAGAACGGGTCCAATAACGCAACCTTGGGGGGACTTATTCGTCCATTCATCTGCATTAATAGAAGTAGTGACCACTTTGCTCCAGTGAGCGTCACGTAATAGTGCCAGAGACTAATTTGTCCACTGGTCACCAGAGGAAAGGATTGAGGGTGTGTGATTAATTGAAAGTAAGATCGCCCCAAAGAATCAAGAGCGTCGAAAGGTTCTTGGGCCACAAAATTGCTGTTGCACATGCGAGACAGGAATCATCAGGAGGAGATAATCGATGTACTTTTGCTTAAAGGGTTTGCATTAAATCCTTTAATTTACCTGCTGGAGACAATTATGTAATAACTTAATGCAGCGTTGGGAAGAATTGCGTAATGACTCCAGGGAAGGGCCTATCGATTTCTGTCTCAAATTACTAAATGTGGTGTGGCTGAATTGTAATTTAACAGTCAGAGATGTAATGAAAATTGAAAGAATTTTGAAATGAGGGTGGGAATATGAATTAATTTTCTGTTGCAATTGTCATTTTGAGGTGCAGAATAATGTTGGCAATTGATTTTTAAAAATATTTATTTGACGTTAGTAGTTCGCCGTAATTTTTGGTTTAGTAACATTTAAATTTATTGACTGATTATTGAATTTGATTATTATGAGAATTATATATATACAAAATAAACATTTTTCAATCAAACTTTGTGAATATAATATTTTATTTCAAAATTAAATAATTTATAAAAAAGTTTTTTGTTGTGAATTCCAGATTGCCTATTACTAAAAGAATTTTAATAATTGTATTTAATTATATAAGTTATATTTAATAATACAGGTACAAAAGGAAACTTTTTGTAAATGAAAAAATAAAATCGAACAAATATAATCAACACTTATTACAAAAATATTCAATGCATTATGGGATTTGATAAATTCTTAGAAACTGAAAAACTGCAAAAAACATTATATGTTAACTGACGTTTATGTAATGCAAACAAAAGAACTATTCTTTAAAAATTTTAAACATTGACTTTTTAGTTCAATTTCTTTAAAGGATTGTTCAAAGAATAATGCATTTCTATAAAGGATCATTTCAGTTTTGAAGACACTACCATAATAATGAGATACAAAAGTCATACTAAATTTCACAGGTATTTCAAAAACGAATTCGATACATTTCATCAAATTATAGCTAAGATAGTTACTGTTAGTCTACAGGAACATTATAAACACATTTAGCGTTTTTGACTGTTATCTCTCTCTTTATATATATCTATGTTTTAACAATTGCATGGTGGCCGAATAGAAGAAACTATTGAAATTTTAAAACTTCATTTCCCAAATAAAGGCATAATTTATTCAAAGCGATTATCTATACCTCAATCTACATCTCGCCACAAGAGCAGAAGAGACCAGAATTTTTCCATCAGTGGCTTAGAAATATGATTTCAATAGGGATTGCTTTGACATGTGAAGACAATGAAAGTAAATTTATGTATCTTTAAAAAAATATTGTAAATCTTTAGGATAAAACCTGCTGATTTGCATAACGCTCATTGGATTAATTAAATAGAAATAGGGGAAGTGAAATAGGAAATGAAAGAAAATTTTATAAGGAAGTTAATATGAGTTAAATTAAGATAAAAATAAAAAAATAATTAAGATCTAGATTAAGAGATGTCATTATATATATTCCAATAAACATTTTACTATCGTACTCCCACTTTTTATAACAACAATTTTGAATAATACGATTCAGAAAAATTTAACAAGTGTTTCGAATTTATTGATATTGTGGACGATCGTCTTGCTTCCGCTTCACCATTAAAATGTCAAATTGTTTATTTGTTAAGAATCGATGCAATCTTTTAAATATTTTTAAGTTAAAATGTAAATAAAAATATTCATTATGCCAAAAAATATATGTCCATCGAATGGTCAACACAGCAATCAAAGAAAATCGCAGTAAATCAAGAATTTTGAAGAAAAATAATTTTGAAAAAAATATAAATTCCAAAAAAACAAAACTATGAATAAAAATTTCACATTCTTAAATTGCTAAAATAAATTCTACAAAGAAATAATGTTAACTAGTGTCTTTATTTACAGTTTAATAAATACAATATGTCGTTATTTACAGTTTAATAAATACAATATGTCGTTATTTACAGTTTAAT
>JAPMOQ010063219.1:747663-762066 GCA_026543055.1 Argiope trifasciata
TGTGTGTGTGTTTCTGAGTATTATGCATATTTTACTTTCCGATTGTTAATCGAAAGATCGGTTGATCGGTTGATTGTTTTAGTGAAGGTTACCACACATAATTATTTTCAACTACATATTTTTGTCTCGTTTTATAGATAAATTTTTATTCATATGATTTGCTGTGGTAACAGATATATATAAATTTAAAATTATTATAGTAATATAGTAATAGCACTAAAACAGTAATTATTTGCCAAATTGGATATCTATTTTATTTTTCATTATGAAATCACAAAAGATAAACTGATTCAAAGTCACGAAAGATAATTATTTTCAATTGCATATATTTCTCGCCACTTATTATCAGTCATTTTTTATTCGTATGAATTGATGTGGTAATAAAAATGTATAAGTAAAAAAAGTTGATTAAAATAATTATTTAACAAATTCGCAATTAATTGTAAGTCTTATTGAGAAATGCCAGAAATATTTTGTTCTTAAAGCATTATTTTCCAATTCTATCAAATTTATAAGAATTCCAGTTCTATTATCCTATAATCCAAATTCTATTCGAATTCAACATTTGTGATTTCTAATTCTATATTACGTATAAAAATTCCACTTCTTTAATCTTATAATCCAAATTCAAATCAATTTCTACAATCTTAATTTCCAGTTTTGTCAGATGTATAACATTCCCAATTCTATCAAACGTATAGTAATTCCAATTCTATCAAACGTATAGTAATTCCAATTCTATCAAACGTATAGTAATTCCAGTTCTATCAGCTGTATAAAAATTCCAAATTTATAATCCTATAATCCGAATTCTATTCTTATTCCACAATCATAATTTCCAGCTCTGTCAAATGTATATAAAATTCTTATACTTTTACAAACTGTTATTCTTTAATTATAAGGATTCATTATTCACATCGTTTGATGCTAGAGAATTTTTAAATTATACGTCCAATAAGGAAGTAGCAGAGTAGACAATTCCAACAAAGCAGTACTCTTTTCCTTCTTCGCAGATAAACACAACAAAATAGAACAATATTTCCAAATTCAAGTAGACGTTAAAACTATTTCAAGGTCCAAAATTGCGTTAGCTTATTTTATTTCACAAAATTGTCTTTAAAGTATTTCTTTTCTATAATCTTTTTAAAGCTATTTTTACCCCTTGTCCAGTTATATTATTTCATAAATACTTTAAGAAACTTGTGTTGCGAAAAACAGTTTTAAAAATTCCTAGAAATAGAAAGATATTTAAAAGAAACGAAGAAGAAAATCTTCCGGAATATTGTATCTCATAGAAATAAAATAATATGAAAAAGTTATTCTTTAATTTTACAGATTCATTATTTATATCGATTGGTGTTAGTAATTTTTAAATGCAACGTCCAATAAGCAAGAAGTAGTATAGACAATTCCAAGAATGCAGTATGCTTTTCCCACTTCTTAGAGAAACGCAGCTAAGAGAAGCATGATTTCTAAATTCAAGTAGACGTTGAAGATATTTCAAAGTTTCCAAACTACGATATTTTATTTTACAAAATTGATTTTAAATTACACTGCTTGGTAATTGCTAAGGAACCAGTGAATTGTACAGAATTGTACCTCAGACAATTGACCAATAAAGTTAATTCAAGTTGAGAGGGTGTGGTAGACCGGGACTCGTTATCTGTATAAAAGACATTGCATACAAGCTCATGATTCATACGAAAATTCATGCTATTTGCTGTTAGATACAAAGTGCAGGATGTTATAAAAGTTTTTTCTCTGAAATTCTTTTTTAATTGTATCAATAATTAAGAGGAAAATGCCATAAAGACATCATTTGAGTCCCTACGATCGCAGATGAGCATTTGGACTACTGGAAGCAGTTAAAGTGTCACCACTGGAACTGTTGCAATGGTTATATCAAAGAATGCCATTTTGCTATTAAAGAACGCCGCTGAAAGTGGAAATGCTTTGAAAAATCATGCCAGGGGGCGTAGTAGGAACACCACACCTTTAGAGGATCGTTATGTAGCCCTCGTGGCAAAAAGGAACAGAAATTTATCTCTTTGCCAAATAGCTCCAAACGTTGCAACCGCCAGTGGTACGCATATTTCTGCGATAACCATTTCACTGCAATTAAATCAAGTTGGTTTGTACGCAAAGATGCCTGTTCGTTGCATTCCGCCTCAACCACATCATCGTCGTGAGAGATTACGCTGGCGTAAGGAACTTGTTGGTTGGATATCCAAAAGTTATCTAGAGTGATGTTCTCAGACGAATCTGGCTTCAGTGTGACAGTGATTCTGTCCACCAATTGCTGTAAAGAGGGCGTGGAACACGTTATGCACAACAATTTATTAGTGAACGTGATTAGGGCGGCTCAGGTGTGATGTTGTGGGCAAGCATCATGCACAATGACAGAGCACCGCTTCACATCTTTGTGGGAAGAAGCATTACATCGCAACAGTATTACAGAGAGGTTATTCTGGATCATGTTTGTCTTTTTAAGGGAAGTCCATACTTTTGGCTTAAGAACGATAAGGCAGATACTGCCAAACCGAATCTTTGAGGTATCGGACACATTGCAAAGTGAAAATATTGTCCATGTGCGATGACTTGATTACTCTCTCGACTTAAATCCCATTGAACATACCTGGGATGCTCTTGGCAGACATGTTTAGCAAAGTACCATGCCTCCAAGAACATGCAAGATTTCGGAATCGCCTTGAGAGAGGAGTGGGTTAGCCGAAAGTCAATTTTTGTGGGGATGTTTGGAAATCATCCAAGGAGCATCTTTTTTATTCTTAAATGTGCCGATATCTGCACCATTTTGGATTATAATAAATGCATATCATCCCTAATAAATGTATTCTTAGTTTCACTTCTTCAATCATTGTCTGTACTTAATTATTCCGAAAAATGTAATTGCTCCTTAGCAATTGTCAAGTAGTATATGTTATCTTCCTTAGTATATTAGAATTATTTCTTTTTAATAATCTTTAGAATGTTATGATAAAAGCTGAGTATGAAAAATATTTTAACTTTTTATTCAATTATATTGTTTCAGTTACATTTTAAGAAACTTGTTTTGTGAAATACATATTGAATAATTCCAAGAAATAGAAAGATATTTGAAAGTTTTAAAACTCTAATAAGGAGGATAATCTTTTAGAATATATTATCTCATAGAAATAAAATAATGTGAAAATGCTATTCGTTAATTTTACGAATTTAAATTTCATATCGTTTGGTAAACAGAATTTTTAAACCCGATGTCCAATAAGCAAAAAGCTATTGAGAAGATTTCAAGAATGCAGTAATTTGTTCCCTGTTCTCTAAGAAAATCAGTCAAAAGGAACAGGATTTCCAAATTCAAGCAGACGCTGAAAATATTTTAAGGTTCCAAAACTACGTTATTTTATTTTGGTTTAAACGAATAAGGCTTATTTCTCTTTCTAAGCGCAAGAGCATGAAGTTTCACTGAGAAAAAAAAAATTAAGAATTAAGTAGTCTTTCGTTAAACGGTGTTGCCAAATGAAACTCCCATTTATTGTAATTACCTCTCTCTGGAGAGCCATTTTGTAAAGATCAAAGAAGAAAACTGCAGCGATTTCAGAAGTAGAGAAAGATTAAACTATTTTCAAGAACGTAATGCCTATTTTCCTTAGAAAATATGGCCATGGAAACGCTGAAAAATTCATCATTTTTCTCAAAGGCGTTTGACCGAGATCTGCAAGTTTTAAAAATGAAAAGTGTGCGTTTCCTTATTTTTTTCCAAGTCTTTCAAATATAAAAGTAGTTATTTAGAATAATTATCTTGCTCTATTTCCATTGAAAGACAGTTTCAAGTACATTATTAATTGTAAAAGAATCCTGTCAGGTTTAATATTTATTTTTTTTAGTTTCTCCTTTCGAATTATTACATTCAACTAAAATTGAGAGACATATATTTGTTATATGAAATTATAAAAAGTCCATAAATAATTATCTTATGTATAGTTTTGTGTGTTTCAGGAAAAATATAGAATATTTTGTAATTTAAGGCTGTAAGGATATGCTGAGTCGTAAAATGTAGAACTGTACTTTTAATCAAACAAATGGATAATTCAAGTCATCTGTAAATGCCAAAAATAACTTATTATTGCGAAAAAACAAAGAAGTCCATTTTTATTTTATATCTTCACGGAGGTATTTTTCCCACTGTATGCAAAAAATGCCAAAATTTCGCTTTGCTCTCTTTATAATGACTCATCTATGAACCGTAGCCGATTCAAATGTGTACTCCAACTATGGGATGCCTCACTACTTACAGTTAAACCAAATCTATAACATAATTGTAGCATGAATCTTGATTAAATAACTTAAATATTCAGAAAACTCTTAATCTTATTTGCTTCATCTAAATTTTATACAAATTTAAAAAGATTCAAAATAGATTGCAAATAGAAAATTAGATAAATATGTATTTTTACAGCTTCCGAATTTGCTTGGTGATTTTCATATTACACCTAATATGCCAAGATAATTAGTTAGCTTAATGGCTCTCATGTTAGTCTAAGACGAATGGGTTTACTTGTCTATTTTCAGATTACGTTAAGGTTGCCATGAAATATATGATGTAAAAATTTAACTCCAGTGGTTTTATTCCAGGATTTACTTGGCGATTTCCAGTTACTCCTAGATTTTTTGTGACTTATCATGGCCATCTTAAAAATATAGATATCGATAGATAGTCATGTAACATTTTTATATAATTATCCATTAATCACTTATTTTTTATTTCATTTCATTCTATATGAAAAGGAACAGCTTAAAAAAAATTGTCATAAATTTCGGTTAAATATAATGGCAGATTATCAAGTATGTGAAGAGCTAAAAGTAAAAAATTAAAAAATGATTTTGAACTAGGCTTTTACTATTATTCTAAAAAATAATAAATAATTTATTTTTTATCAAATTTGAGGCTGAAAAAAAGAATCATTAAAACCTGAAAGGCTGAAAACCAAACTGAAATACACAATGGATATTATAAGTAAGAAAATATTGACTTGTTTGTTAATTTATCAAAAATAAATATAGATATATGAATGAATTTCCAATTTATTCTAAGAAATAAAATCAGTGACTCAAACTTTTATTACGGACAATTCCAAAGTTTTAATAAAGCATAATTTTCTAATTTTTAGCAAAATATGAACGCAATATTTTAAAATATATTTTTGCTTTCTCATATATGAAGGGAAATACTAAAGTTGTTTAAAAAAAATTCAAACTCGAGATTTTAATGGGTCTCCATTTTTCAGGTCTGCCAGAATTGGAAAATACATTGTTAGAATTATGTCTGTTTTGTTTTTGAATATGATAATTCAATTATTCTTTTTTAAGATCGAAGTTTAAATTTCATATCTAGTCTTTGCATTAAATTTGTATATTTCTATTAACTTTCGAATGAAAAACATTCAGAGGAAATATATCCATCCAACTATCCAAGCCCAAATCAATATAAGGAAATAAAAAAAGTTTAATGATTTATATTGTTACAGTTTACTTCTAAGGTTTAGAATCTATTATCGAGATCCGTGTCAGATTTGAAATCAAATCTGACTCATGGTTTTCCTTCTGTCGCTTTATATTTCTGTTTGCGTGCAAATGTGATAATTCAAAAACGTAATTATTTTTGAAAATTTGTTTCCTAGTTTTAACATCTAAATTATACAGTTGTATCAAATATAGAATTAAAAAAAATTGAAAGTTTGATGATCTATTGGTCTGTATTTTCTTATGCATTTAAACACCAAAATTCTATAGTGCAGTGACTTAAATTAATGAAATTTGAATATGATCTTATGATTATGATTTTAAACGATCAAAAAACAAAGATGTACAAAATACCCCTTTTTAGATACTTGTGTAGTTATTGAACGCTGAAAGGAATTTCCAAATATTCACACACACAAAAAAAATCTCACGCTGATTTCTGTAAAAACGCCAAATTTATGTCAAATACAAAGAATCTTATTTCTTTACTCTCTACCAAATACACAACTTTCGTGCGCAAGTCTGAGGTTAACCAACATTCACAATTTTATCCTTGGAGGTGGGATAATACCTTCATAACCGCATATGCAAAAAAATTCTAGATGAGTTAATACTAGGTATCCTAAATTAATTATTGTCATTTGATTTTTTTAGATACTTATGCATTAACTACATGCTCTCAAAAATGAATCTCAAAAAGGAACATGCTGGATTATGTAAAACACTATATGCACAAGTACCTATTTTCTTCATTATTCTGCGAAGTACATACATCTTGTGTACAAGGCGAGGATAAACCTCGTAGTTCACAGTTTTGGTGAATGTGATAATATTTTCATTATGGCGTTTGTGAAAAAACTTTTAGGTGAGTTAAATTGGTGTCATTGAAAAGACAATGTATTAAATATTTCAATGATCTAAATTTCAAATTTGAGGCTAATATACTTTTGGAAATAAGTACGAACAGATTCGAAACTTTAATTACTTTTTAATTCATTAAAAATTTAATAAAACTTACTCGATATGCAAATTTTTATCTTCTATACTATAGCAGTGCCAATGGTAATTTTCGATGTTGCTGTAGTAACCCTATACCATCTAAAGCGCAGACGCACCCACTCAAATACTTCTTCTTATAAATATAAATAAGCGAAGAAGTCAAACATAATAGTCGAATATTTTTAAAGAACCAAAAAATTTTTACCACTCTGATTATGTATGAATAGTTTTTTCACACACTTATAAAAATATCCCATGAAATAATAATGTAATAATGTAATTTTTACGTTGCAACAAAGTATAAAAATGGCGTAAAGATTATATAATCACATTATAAGAAGACGTATTTATCTTTAACACTTTTTCTTGAAAAATTACAAATATACATACGAGTTTCTACCTTAAAATATTTTATAGTTAATACTATTTTTATTTCAATAAAAATTAGATTTCCGATTATTTATATATAAAGTCTCTATAATTTTAAATTTTCTCGAATAAATCTTCTATAAAAACTGCCAGTTTACACACTCAACACCGGAGAATTTAACTTTAGATCTCTAAAATCGAATATCTGAAAGTAAAGTGCGTCGTCTAATCTAGAGACATGAGATCAGAACAGCTGAAGAGGGATCAAAATAAAAATTCCCATAGTCTGAACTTTGAAATAATAAAACGGTTGTTTTCCTAGTGTCAACCCTTGTTTGAGCTGAATTTTCAAAAGCTATCCTGTTTCTTTTCCTGTATGTTTGCTACACATTGATTGAATTTTTTTTCACTTCATAATAAGCAAATGTTTGTTTGTGGTCAATTATTGATTACTCGGCAATACTGAACAAAAGAATAACATTTAAAATTCTAAATAATACTTTTTTGATTATTTAAGAAAATATGAGATTTTCAATCGTGAAATTTTATTGGCTTCTACAGAAATCATAAAGGATTTTTTCAGCGATATCAAAGAAATTATAATGATATCGAAATCCCACATATTATGCTTTCATTCCATTTGTAATTAATCTGCCGAGTATGCAAAAAAATGAATTAACCAAATATAATATTCAGATATGACGAAGAAAAATAGCAGCCCATGCTATTCGGGTACTACAGCATAGTATTCTATATTATACAATATTGTGTAATTTTATCTTTAATATTCCGAAAAATCTTTTTGATATTACAAATATTGTTTAATATTCCATATTGGTGGACTGTATATGTGAGTGCTACCGGTATACTTGACTACAGCACAGCTTAAACAACGAAATTTGCAGAAAAGCTGAATACCAATCCGTATTTGTTCCTGACAGCCGGATCATTTTCCCATCTTTACACAAGTTCCTATCCACATTTTCATAACTTTTTATATTAATCTGTTGAACAACAAGAAAGAAATCAGAAAAAGAATGAAATTCAAAGCGAAGAAGTGGAAAAAAATTTATTTAAAACCAATTTTATAAATGAAATTTTCAAAGCTGGGAAATTGTAACATGTATTAAATACTTTTTTTAAAAAAACTAGAGGAAAATTTTCATTTTACACATGATAAATCTTTATTGATAAAGTTTCATACTCATCTTATATCCCTGAAACACTCAAAATAGTACCCAAACCCTTCTGACCTGTCCTTCTCTTAAGAAAAACGCTTTCTATTGTATTCGGCAAGTACTACCTCATTCTTGATCGTCTGACTGTGCAGGGGGCTCGGTACCCATAAAAGATTTAAGAGTGTGGCCGATAAACAGGGAGTTTTCCCGCTAAATGGACACTGATGGTCATTGAAGATGAAGTTATCGTCCTCAAACCGCGCGTCCAGAGCAATAGGACTGGACAGAGGAAACAGTCTTTGACGAGTAGAGGGGTTGTAAGGCCCGGGGAGGGGGAAATACATAAACCGTGTTATCCAAAGGGAAATTGAGTACTTGTGAGCCGCATAGTGGCAGAGGCATTAGTAAAGCATAAGAATAGGAAGAATTATGGCAGTTGTGGTTGTAGCGTAAAAATAAAAAGAACTTATGAGAAACGTTTCAATTTCTGATAGATATTTTCTACTTGTAAGTTAATATATAGCATTAGGTTGAATATATATTTTTTAAATCCTAAATAGGATCAACTTTCCTAGAAGGTATGGTCAGAAATTCTTCATGGCTGTCAAAATATTCTTCCTTGAGTCCTGTAAAAGAAAGGATAATTCTCTATCTACTACAGTATCTAATTACATTTAAATAACTCATGTGTTCTTAATAATGCACGTTTTTAGAACAATCTGCAATCAGTAGTTACAAGAAGATTGCTTCAAATTTTTTTTAATTTTGTGTTTATACTATTTAGGATTTATCAGCTATATCTTTATAATTTGAATTTATTAATTTAATAACTGCCTTTAACAATTAGTTATTTCACACATTAATAGTTCCTAAAATATTTAAATTAAATATTTTGAGCAACAAAGTCTTAATGGATCCATCGGTAAAAAATTTTTAACTTTCAATTTTTGATAGATATTTAATTTATACTATTTTAGAAGCCTTATACTATTCTATTTACTCTTTTAAGCATTACCTTAAATTTTTGCCTGTATTTTTAAGTATCCAATTATTTTCCAGGCAAGAGAACAATTTTTAACCCTACAGTGCATCGTGTTACCATTCAACTATACTTTTTATATCCATTTACAAGCTTCATATGATTATTCCAAAGGAAAATATTGAATGCTTTAAATTCCTTTATTAAAGGCTATTTGATAAAAATTTGAAGAAAAGTCCGATATATTATAATTTCTGTACTAGAATTAAATTTAATTTGGGAACTAAGAAAAATACCAAGATGATTGTTGTATGAATAGTTTCGCAGCCCCAAATACAGTTAAAATACATATATATATATTTTTGCATTGTAAAATCTATATTAGTAAAAAAGGACTTTTAGTTTAATTGCAGAATTTTTATAATGTGATATGTGTCACTGGGATATTGTTTAATTCATAAATTATTTGGAACCTTTTATTTTTTTATTTCACAAAAAAATAATTTTTTTAACAGTTTTCATAAATTCTATGCCTATAGCTATTCAAACACATATTTTTTGTGTGTCTATATAAAAAGTAAGCATTAAGTAAGTAATTAAGCATATGAAAAGTAAGCACCTATTTATATAAAAAGTAAGAAATGAAGCAATATAGTGATAAAATAGACGTACTTTAAATTTTTTTAAACCATCACTTATTCCGAAATTAAACTTTAATTGTAAGTAGGGAAGATTGTACCTGTGACCACTACTGTTTTTAGCAGGGGTGCCAAAATATGAAACTTTTCATGATTTCACTCACAAAAATCAATTACTAATTAGTTAATTTTACATGTTGTTTTAAAGGAATTGATTCTTTGATGAAAACAAATATTTATCTGGTTTATATTAGGAATACAAATATTTATATTAAGGAATACAAATGTTTATCTCAAAAATGAGTATTGCAAACGTTACATTTTGCCTTACAGCAATTTTTATACGATTAGGAAAGGCTATTAGAGTACACCTATGATATACAAAAACTCATATTTTGTTCAAAGTGTGATTTTCTATTTCAAGTCAAAAATGAGTTTAAAGACTTCAATGTAAAAGTACACCATATTGTTCATGATATTTTCTTTTCCAATACGTCAAAGATGCAATGTTACTTAATTAAAAGAATTTTGTGATTATTTTCATACAAAGTCAATCCTTCAAATAATGAAAAAGATTGTAATTTATGTATGCTACTTATGCTACTCTTTCTCCTATGATCTATTGTGTTTATATATGGTCTATTTTCAATCTAATATGCAAAACTATCATAATAGTGGATGGGTAAGAGGCTAAAGCAAATTTCCTCTTATAATTTTTTTGATGATTACAATATTACTTTTTAAAAAAAATAATTCAAATTTAGAATTTTATTTATAATCTAATCGATAATTTGATATACCACATTTATTAATCTGTTAATTTTTATTTATGTAATCTTTACGCAACTATGTGCGTACACGTTATGTAATTATGGAATTGTTAATATATTTTACTGTCGACAAATATATGGTTACGACATTATTATTATTCTTTTAGACTACTTTTCGATCTTTAATCTTCCTCAAAGGCTGATTTTCATCACTTGTTTTTTTTTTCAATGTTTTATGTAATTTATCAGCAGCCCTGAAAAAATCTGCATAATTATTCCTTGACAACCATGAAATTCATGTGATTATTCTTGTTATAAAGATGGTAAAAATGGTGTATTATCATTATATTTTATGCTCGCAATAATCAGCGAATTCTTCCGTTAGAAGGAATGTATTAAGGTTTATTCGAAATTTATTGCAACAAGGCTATGAAAAAGTAAATGCTAACACCAAGAAACAGATTTACACTTTTAGCCATATACAATGAGACTAATTTAGGCTAATTTGTAAATTTAACTTAAAATTTCATCATGTTATGATTGTGTTTTTACTGATTCAATCATAATAGGCTCATCAACACAGATTTTCGCCCAAACTCCTTTCAATTTAAACATGTCATTGATATCCTCAGTAATGTCTCCTGAGAATATGAGACACTCTCCAAGACTCGGCAAAGAATAGGAACAAGTGTCCTGATAACACTGAAATCAAATTGGCTTCAAAACTGAAAAAAAAACCATAGAAAAAGACTCAAATAAAAATACTGTTTTTTTTTTAAATATTTTTTTTATAAAGAAAAGGAATAGGAAAAAACCTGAAAGTAAAACATTTTTTTAACTATTAGGTTCATTATTTTCTCATTCATTAAATGCCAATAAGTTGAATATAATTGAAAGGACACAGATTTACGAAATATTTTTCAAATACTTTTGGCAATTAATTAAATCAACAAAAACTATCTTTTCATTTTACGTGCATAACATTCATTTACACTTTTAAGTTTTTTAACAATAAATGTGAATCAAAAGTAAAACGCTCAGTTATGTTTTTGATCGTCGTGTAAAGGTTTTAAGATATAATTAAAATATTTAAGTTGATAAATTTTATTTTTAAATGTAATAAATGCAAAACAGGAAGAAGAAAGATCGGCATTCGCAAAATAATTGTGAGCTTACAGTAATGCTAACTAATAATTCAATAACCGGGGATATTATTTAAAACCTATCAAAAGTACAACTTTCCAGTAGGAGAGAAAATAAAAATAAAAATTATTAATACTATACATAATAACAAAATCCAAAGAATAAGGAGAAAATAATACTGATACTGATATTTTGATCATCAATAAGGGAAAAAAGCCTGGATGAAATATTAGTACCATCTATGAAAATTATGTAAGTTTCGATTCAACGATGATATATACTGCCATAAAATATTTTTTAAATAATTAAAAATAATAAAAAGGGGTAAAATCGAAATCATTGAAACATAATTTCTTAAATTGTAAGCTATTACAAAAGTAATATTTCTTCTGAAATATTTTGAGAAATAAAGCTACAAAATTTTTATTGATCGATATTTTTAAAAAGCTTTCTAGTTATAAATACCATCGCACCCAAATATACGCATGTCAAATTTAATAGCTCTTAATCAAGCGATCTATTTAGCAAATCAATAGAATGCATATATTAATTTTTATTAGAAGTAATATTTAAAAAACTATATGTTTCATTCAAGCGTGTAGAATATTAATTCTTGTTTCCTGAAAATCTCATTTCCTGGAGCAATACTTGGACGAAAGTCAAACAACTCATGGAAAAAAATCCTTGGTTTTGAAACATTCCTTGAAGGTAACCTTTAAAAAAGTCTTTATGCCGGATTCAAGCTTCCTTCTTTTTGTTCTTATTTCTTTTTTGTATTTTATGCAATTTAACAAGATTAATATTTATTTATTCTTTGACTTATATATTAAAGCTAACCATACTAAAAACAACAATTAAATAAGTAATATAAAAAATTATTTAAATTTTACCTAGGTCAGCAAAGAAAATATTTATTCTATTTTTATTAAATAATTATCAAAAAAATAATTAAAATATTATTAAATTAAGTATCAGAATATTATTTATTTTCGCAAGAATTAAACTTGCATTCTTCACCTTCACGTGAAAATACTAAAATCCTTGTATTTTATAGATTGAGTTTCTTCCTGTTGATTTCAATTTTCATTACAAACTGCTAAAACTCTATTTAAAGAATTAGAAATGAATCAAATTAATTAATAAATTAATATTTGATAAAAAAATGTATTAACATTAAGTACCATCCACTACAAGTTTTAAAAAATACATTTGAATTTGATTAATAAAAAGTATTTTATTAACGATTGAAAATTTGAACAAGAACATAAATATATAAAGAGAATGTGAACTAATATTAGGAATTTTTTTTGAAAAAAAGGAGATACCTCATGAAAGATTAAAATGGAATCTCTAACCTTGTTCTCTTAATTGAAAAATAAGAAAAGATCATCCACCTAACTTATCAAAATTCTAAATTTAAAAGAACATTTTCAGATATCAACTTCCTAATATCCAAAGGTTATATTTAATATGCCAAATTAGAAACTACGCCAATACCAGAATAAAAATGCTAGGAATGCCTTACACCCATATATTTCGCTGCCACCGTCCTCGCCTTTTCTGCGAGGGCATATATCTTAGACCGTAGATTGAGATGACCAGGACCTCATTTCATTCCAAAGAATTCACCATTTTAGAAGCCTCCGCATCAAAATCGTAGCATCGCTCTTCAAATTGAGGCTTTACGACGTATGAAGAACCATAAACGACTCCGTCTTTATCCAAGGCGATATATATATTTTTTATTTTATTTATTTTTGTTTTTTTTATTTTACCCATACTTCCTTGCTTCTTTTCTTCGCAGACGACGGCAGCACTTTTGAGTTTGAAAACCAGCTGGGTGTATTCCACCGCAAGCATGAAATAAACCGCGCCGCCGGAATTATAGAAGGCAGGTGATAAAATGTTTTGGCCTCGAAACCTCTTATGCGCGGGAAAAGCGCGGTGACAGATCATTCGGGTAGTTTTTATTCTCGACGTTTTACGAACTCTTTCGAAACTGGACAATTTCACGAAGCGGTGACGAAAACACTTAGGGTCCGCTTCGCTCTACCTCTGCACCGGAAAGTGGGGCGTAGAAAATGTGGATGGAAGCGGTTATGCTCGTTTGATGTCGTACGGTTATTATGGTATTGTTGGAAAAGTAAAGTTTCGGTTGCGCAAATGAGGATGAATTAAAAACGGTAAACGTACAGTCTTGTTCTGATAAGTTTTGTTACGTATAGTGGAAAACTTGCATCTTTTGACGGTTGATCGAGAATTCTCAATTTTTGTTCGTTAAAATATTATCCATAGTTTGAAAATATTTAATTTATTTTGGCGGATTCAATGGAAAACTTAGATAGTTCGAGTTTTTATTCTAGCACCTTGGTAACATCCTTTTTGTTAAATATGGTGGAAAAATTAGTTTCTTTAATTTGCTTTTAATTTGAATTCGTCGGAAATTCCCGTATTTTTTTAGTTTTGAATCTTCTATATTTTGAACAGATTAAATTTAATTTGATGGATTCATCGTAATATTTAAATTATTCGATTTTTTATTCTGGCATCTTCGAATTATATTTTTGTTATGCTACTTTTATTTTTACATTTATTGCATAACTTAGATCTTTTGAATGCTTTCAATTCGAATTTGTCGGGATTTTTTTTCTCGTTAAAATATCATCCATAATTCGAACAAATTCAATTTATTTTGGGGAATTCAATGGACTACTTAGACATTTCGATTCTTATCCTGGCATTTTGGTAGTATACTTTAGTTATGCTACTTTTTAATGCGTATAACACAAAGCTTGATTCTTTTGAGC
>JAPMOQ010063219.1:762076-772410 GCA_026543055.1 Argiope trifasciata
CCCAGCTTATACAATGCACATTGAAAAGAGCGAAACCAATTAACTAGATCTCTCCCATAAGCGTCAACAAATACCTCGCCGTCTATTGCGAGCATGCATACCGGAGAAAGAGAAAGTCTATTGCGGGGAATTGAATTTGAAGCAGCCGATAATAGCTCTCAGTAAACATATTTCTCGCTTCTTTCAGAGAGAGAGAGAAATTTTATTTATTTCTTTTTACTCTCCTTTTCTCTCTGCACCTTCTTTTTTTTTTGTCGTTGCTGAATCGTTTTTGAGAAAGGGTTGTTGAAATTCATTTCTTCCACTCCATCGATGCCACTAGTTGAAATTTATGTTCCAAATGGCCCCCGATGAATCACTGTCCCTGCAGGAAGTGCTTAAAAAGCTTCTTTTGCTTCTTTTCTCATAATCTGTTTCCCATTTCTTTTTTTTTTTCTTCTTTTTTTTAGTTAGTTCCATCATTCTGTAATGTGTAGAAAAACCCTCTGGAGAGTTCGTTCAAAGATGCAGATGATAATAAAAAAAATAAATAAACTCAAGAATGAATAGAATGAATGAAATAAAGTGCGAACTTAATAGAAAAATTCAGCATGCAGATTTTGGCACCGTACTTGTTCTTATTATGACTTTTTGAAGTAAAAATATTGCCGGGGAATAGTTATGTTTAGCCATAGAACTGTCACATTTGAAGTGGTAAAAAAAGAGCTTATTTATTCTTCATTCAATTGATTTTGATTTTTGAACTTGTATACGAGTGAATATGTTTGTATTCTCAGTTGAATTTGTTTTCTCAAGAGCTTTTGGAAAGGATAATTCAAAAAAGTGTCGTTGACAATTTTTATGTCAGCGTTAAAAGCTAAAATCATTCCTCCTTTTTGACAACTGAAATATATAATTGGGCAGATTTTTGGATGAAATTGTGTAATTCTTTGTTTATGTTTTCATAATCTCATAAAGCAATGGGCGTTTTGCAAACATTTAAAGATTTTAGTTTGGTTATGAACTGAGAAACCAAAGTTAACAGTATATATTAGACAAATTATTAAATTAACGTGTGTCAGGATTGGTTCACCTACTTAAACTCAGAGGTAGCGCATTCCCATTGAGTTCAAAGTTATGCAAAAGCGCTTTCTTGCTTAGCAGTTAAGAAGAGTAGACATTCGTGTAAGTGTGAGCTATGAGTAGCTCTTGAGAAAAGTAGAACAAATTTATTTTAACAATCATGCCAAAACCAAGTGAGTTTCTCATTGAACTAGTAGTTTATGAAGAAAATAATTTTTATTGTCTTGAAGAAATATTTATAATCTTGGAATAGAGTTGCTTATCGAAAATTATATAACAATAGGGTACAGCTCTATGTGAATAAAGGGATGACTAGTAAAAAAAAACCTGTATCCTGATTTTTGTTGTATTAAATCTTATACTTTTTGTAAACCGGAGAACATGGTGTGTGCTCACAAACAGTGAAGAAATATTACTTTAGGAAAATGCCCTCTTAATTTGACATACACACTATTATAGTAAATACAGCTGGTAGTTATAAAGTGTGAAATTCAACAAACATTAAATAATAAGGATGCTTTATTCGCCAAAAAAAAGGCAGAAAAACATAATATAGCATTTAGTAGCAAATCATAGCAGAAACGAAGCACACAAAAACAAATATTCGACAAGAAAATCAACAATATTTAAGCAAGCAATACAAAGTAGTGTATTGCTTGCTCTGCTGCTGCTCGAGAATTCTCCATACGGTAACACACTGAAGATAGAATGCATCATTCGATCTAATATCTCGTTTTACACCGATTTTCCTACTGAGACTAAAATTCTAATAAGGTCTCCAAGCTTTTGTTGCTAATAGATATCACTATAATTCTTGCATTTTTTAGAATCTCCATTTCCATCACCAAATTGTCGCAATGTTTTGCAAAAACGCCAGGAGTCATTTTTCATGATATCCATTTAATATCCATTAAAATACCTGAAGAAACTCGTTCGTAATTGCGAGATTATCTACACCTACAATAATACTACAGATTCTTAACAAGCTATTACTATTATTAGAAATATCTTGTTCGACATCAGATTCATAGAAATTAAACCAAACAATTGACTTTGAATAAAAACTTCAATATAACAATGTAATTTCGTTAATTTTTTTAATTTTCTTTTTAATAGACTGAAAATAATCATTTTGCATTCACAAATTTATATACGGCTTGCATAAACTTTAATTCTATCGGGTTTTTCATACAAAATTATATGCATAAAATAAAAACAAAAAATCTGTTAGTTTCATACTATGCTTCAAATAATTTATAGCAAATTTTAATCAGACGCTTCATTTTTAAGCTTTGAAAATTGTATCTGCATTAATAAAAACAAAAAATCTGTTAGTTTCATACTATGCTTCAAATAATTTATAGCAAATTTTAATCAGACGCTTCATTTTTAAGCTTTGAAAATTGCATCTGCATTAATTTGAATTAATATAATTTAGCTTATTTCATAAAGCGGATATAACAAAGAAGTAGTGCTTTCGTTTAAATATCAAGAATATAAAATTATATCCTAAAAAAGAAATTCTTATTAAAATCATGATTGCTGAATTAATATATTATTCATGATTAAATTAATTCATGAGTTGTGATTTATATAAATTCAATTAAATATTACTTATACTCATCAAATATAACTGTATTTCTAAATTTTAAACTCCATTCGATTTTAAAATTCAATCACAGTTTTTTTGTGTTTCTTTAATATTAGTAGGTTTTCACATTTGCACAGCAACAGATCGCCAAAATTACATATTTTAATCTCTTGTTATTACTTTAGAATTAAATCAAATTTCTGCATGCTAAAATTTTGCAAATGAAATTAAATTTAAGATACTTTATTTAAATTTTTCTCTCACATTTAAATTGATTAGTGTGTGCATGTGTTTGCAAAAAATAAAATAATTTAAACTTTATACATTCATTTTACATTTTCATTCATATATTCTACATCTCAATTCCTAGCAAAAGACCATTGAACTCGCTAGTACCACAATACAATCATGGAATAACAATAAATATCCTGAGATACGAAAAGGTACATTTTAAAACTGAATAATGAAAGAGTGTCTTGACAATAGCACCGTCACGTTTTAAAGTATCGGTTTTATAAAGTAAACTTACTATATAGCCATTTTAATGAAATGATTTTTTTATTTTAGCTCAATTGAAGGTTTATATATCAATCTATTCTACATAATTCAAACATGAAAGTACTAGTATAATTTGTTGCATGCGATGTTTTGAAAATATGGTTATTTATTTCAATTTTGTTTCCTTCTTCTTGATCACAATATTTTATCTGAAAATCGTTTGTTCAATAAAAATACAACTGGAATGCTTGAACACAAGAATTTAATATATCGAAAATAATATATAAAAAGTTTTAGAAGAAGAATGTAATGCATAAACTAAATTATAAGGATTCACATTTTTTATAGTTATAAAGATGATTTGTGACAATATATATAAATTAATTTGCACTTAAACATTATTTCTTGACTGAAAAGTATGTTTACATACTGCCATTAAGATAACACAGCACTGATTTATGTTTACCACAATTTAATTAAATAGATTTTGTTATTCCATACTTGGGTATTAATTGCTGGTTTGGCGTCAGTGAATTTTTCTATCTCATTGCGTATCGTTTTAAAATGATGGATATTTACACGAAGAAACATGCTAAAACAAAAAGAAAATAGGTCAATGTATCTAACTTTGGAAAACTATATAATTAACGGCAAACAAAATGAAATATATACATATATATATACAACCTCGCATCAAAAAAACAAAGAGCAAAAAAGTATTGGAATTAATCTATGATAAGTGAACAATTTGTTTATGTTTAAAAAACACGACGAATTCTGCAAACGCATTTGCAAAAAAAAAAAAAAAAAAATACAGCGGGATGCTGTTACCATGGAGAGAACAGCATTTTTCATCTTTTCTGCACATGAGCTGTCTACTGGCCATCTCATAACTGACAGAGTATAAAGCAACCTTAAATACCACTTCAAAATTCAAAAGTGGCATCAATCGATAAAAGTCGATATTGTTATTTGATAATCAAGTATCATATACAGTATTACAATTTATAACATTCCATATTTAAGTTCATAATGAAATCAACTTCAATCACTTGGCAATTAAATACAAATTTGGATCTAATAGAGAAATATACAATCTCTACACCGAATGTGCTAAGCAAAAATGGCATCATTAAATAGTTTTATGTTAGAAGCTTATAAAAGCAAAAACTTTGTATGTAAAGCAAAACTAAAGAGCCATCTCTAATAAATCATTAAGTGTCCTGTGTGCATGGCAGATTTTACATTAGCGCTATTGAAAAACTGTTTGAATCTTGACTAATTAGCGTGACACAGTAAAGAAAAAAAACTGCATCTCCTTGAATGCATTATCTAAGGAATTTGAAACAAGTTCGCAACCAGTATTAATACGTCTCTACCATGAATGTAGCAAGAATTAAATCGATATAATAGATTACAAAATTTAAAAAGTACATTTTTAGGAAGAATTGTATGCGTTTGTTTATTACTATGATTTTGGTGTTGAATTTATTATTTCCACAGATTAAACTATGGTGCATAGTGTTTCAATATTCTTTAAGAAAGACATTTCTTAAATACAATAATAATAATAGAAAAAATAATATTATTATAACAAATAATAATAATTCTCAGTTAAACAAATAATAATAATAATATAAAAATATATATTCACAAATTTACTATCTCAATTCCGTCAACGATAATAATAGGAAAAAAAATATCTATTGCGAATATATTATCTCACGTCAACGAATAATGAAAATAGAAAAAATATCTTTCTCGAAATCTCAAGTCAATCAATATTAATAATCGAAATGAAACAGAAAAATATCTATCTCGAATTTATTATCCCAGTTGATTTATCTCTTTATTATCTTTGGTGCTAAATATGGTTGTGAATCTTGTTGGTTCGTGTCCTTTTATACCTCTTTTAGATGCCATTGCATGCTAATGTTATGTAGTAAAAATAAACTTACCTTTATTTTTTTAGATAAAAGATGTTTTATTAATTCATCAACAATTAAAATTCAGTCAAACATAACGCAGAATTTAAAATAAAAACAACAAAGCAGGAAATCAAATGGATTTAAAAAAATAAAATTTCTATATCAAATGGAAAGATTCTTTATACTCATTTCAAATACAATGATGATCTTAACTACTTCAACTAATTTATCGAACGTTAACTATCTCAATATTTGTAGGATTCTTAAAATTTAAATAAGTATTTTGTTTAAAATTAAAACTCTTAAAAAGATATGATTATCAAAGGGCTGCACATATTTTAAAAGCTCTTAAAATTATTTATGACGCTTTTTGGCAAAATTATTTTCTTATCTTCAAAAGAATTAAGGAAAATTCCCGTAGAAAATCTTTGAACTAAAAGTATAAAAATATTATAAATTATTGGAAAGTCTATGTTAAAAATATAGTAAATTAGTATTAAAGTTATACGAATATATTATATATGCGTATTCATATAATACGAATATATTATATATATAAATGTAAATGAATTATCTTTTTCCGATATTGTTATTTAAAAATCTTGGTAATTTGATTTGAAAATATTTTTATTGGTAGCAGAGGAAACATGGCCGATAGAGATATGCTCAACTAAGTATTTTCTGAGGAATTAATAGAAAATATTGATAACCATTTGATAAGAAGCAATTAAAAGTTGTTGAGAAATTTTTGAAATCTAGTTATTAGAAAATATTGAAAATATTTTTCAGATAAAATTAATTTCAAAGGAAAATTAAAGTGTCTCAAAGTAATAATATTCATCTGTTAATTTTAGAACTCTTAACCAATTCCAAATTAATTTTTAATCTTCGTATTTAGGAAGACATTCTGGATATTATTTACCATTGTTAATTTGCAAAACTAGACTGCTCCGAATCTGAAACCGCACTGTTCCGAAGTTGAGATTAAGGATACAGTTTCGAGGCAGAAGAGTTATAGTTAGAAACCCACTCTCTGGACTACTCTGTAAGTGTACCTTATCTCTGTTAAATCATCCTACCGTTGAAGTAGGTCAAAAGCTTGGAAATGGAGACTGCTAGTATCGTCCTCTCCATCCTCTCCTCAGTATCTACCCTCTCCTCAGAACCTATCCTCTCCAAACTCTCCTCAGTATCTGTCCTCTCCATCTGGACTTGGTTCAGAGCTTCAAGATTCGTTTCAAATACTACTGAAATTACTTTGAAATGGCACTTAAAAACAACCAAATTAATTATAGGTGCACGAATTTTTAACTGAATATAATTTTTAAAAACGTTGTGCTACAATATATATTCATATCGATTCAAATCTTATTTATCAGAAAAAAATGAAACTTAAAATATATTTATACTTTGACACAATTTCAAAAATATACACTTATAGCAGCAATAACGTGTACATAAAAACTACGTACAAAAACGTGTACATAACGTGTACATAGTATTAGTATGAATTCGTAATATTGTTCCCTTGTGCATTTAATTTCATACTAAGGGAGAGAATTTAACAATTAGCTTTAAGTGAGGCTGTATGAATCCCCTGATGACCCCCCCCTTGGTTTAGACTACTGATGATTTCGCAACCATTGGTGATTTCCCCTATCCATTGGTTTAGTGACCATTGGGTGATTTTGCAACGAACTTAGCAACTTTGGCAATCAAAATGAAAATTGCTAAAACTGCTGAACCTCGGTTATACATCAAAAGAAAGGGCAGAACACAGACTAGAGAAAGGCAGTCCAGTGACTTGAATTCGAGAACGTTGTTGAGCGAAATCTCGCTTTGGAGTATTAAACAACTAATTCTTTCTGAGCTTTTTATGCTCTTGAGGTTTTAAATAGGGATTTGCTTTTTGTGGGTTCACGTTTATTGCAAGTGTTGTCTTGTCATTTCTCAGCTATGCTTTGTTACAGTGCTTTCGTATAGAATAAAGCATTCTTGTTCGACTTGAAAATTTACCCACCATTCATCCAGTGGGTAATTTTTTTTATTGTTTTGTAGTAATATAGTTTCTATACGAATATGTGTAAGGAAGAAGATAAGTAAGGAACGAAAAGTGTATAAGAAGTGAAATATATTGTCTTAAAATACAGGTAAGAAATATATTTAATTATTTATTAAAATACTAGAAAACCTTACAGAAAACTCAAATTGATGTCACTTATTTTTTTAATTTTAAAAATGTGTAAAAAAAATAAATTTTCTACACGTTTAGTACCATATTCCGAAATTAAGGAGGAAGTCCTGTTCTTAAATTATTTTTAATTAAAAAATGAAATTAAAAGATTCGGAACATTTTTATTTTTTACTAGCCGCCTTTGGCGACCAGCTGGTTCGCCATGAGTAATGCGATCTAAAATTTTCAATTAAATCATATATTCATTAGCCAAAATTTAAGAAATAGTTAAAGTTAAAAGATTCAGTTATTAGTAGTTAAAGAGTCGGTAACTTTATTCGGAAAAACTTTTTGAGTTTAACGCTCTAATAATTTATCGATTATGCTTCCAAAATATTAAAAATGTTTTTTTCGGTGATATTGCCAAAATGTTAAATATGTTTTTTAAAAAAAAGCGAAAAAGGGAAAAGATTATCGAATTAATGATACAGATATTGCAAACGATTATAGAAATATGCCATTAAGTCGGGATTTCAATGCATATCCTGTCTAAATTCAATCAGGTTTATTGTAAATAAAGATAATTTATTGAATTAATGATATAGATATAGATATGGAATTAATGATAATGATATATTAATGAATTAATGATAAACAATCATAGAAACCTTTGCGTTGCATTTATTTTTTTCGAAAATATCACATTTTTTGTTTATTTTATTTTATCCAGTCACGGGCTAAAAGTATTATTTCTTTAGATTTATTTTGCGATGATAGTTTTTTTATTCGAACTTCCGGCATTCTTTTATTTTATCCAGTCACGTGCTAAAAACATGGTTAAAATATTTCTTTAAAAATTCGTTAAAAATAGAAGCTTTCGTTATAAATTAAAAATTCTGATACCGGTAGAAAGCTAATTTTTTAATCTTTAAATGGATATGAAAATCATGTTTGTGTAATAATATTTTATGAAGTTATAACGGAAAAACGTCGAAATTTCGCTTAAATTTTAATTAATTCAAATTCTAATTAAAAATTCGAAAAAAGGGCTCCGAGGTGCACATTCCGGACCTCCAAGGTATACATGTACCAAATTTGGTAGCTGTACGTCCAACGGTCTGACCTGTAGAGCGCCAACACACACACACACACACGCACACACACACACATTGAGCTTTATTATAAGTATAGATTATCTATTACCCAAGATCTATTAATTATTAACAATTCCCCAAATCTCGTCTAAGGGATTTATCTGTAAAGCATTTTTAATCATTACATCGGACGTCGCTTTACTCCATTTATGCAATTTCGAGCCAGTAATAATTATACTGTTAAAAGACGACTTATTTCAATTGATATTTTAAAAAATTTTCTTAAAAATGTAATATATCTGAAATGAGCTAAAAGCATCTTTCTTTAGTTGTCAAATACGGATAACGTAAACCCTTGATTCAGTAAAATTCAATAATTATTACAATCTGGTTATTATTCATTACAATAACATGTCTGGTTATTATTTGTTAAAATAACATGTCTGGTTATTATTTGTTCATAGAGAGAATTTTAAACACTTTTTAAAAAAAACAGGCTCAGATTATTATGTAATTAATGAGATAAAAATATAGTTAAACTAAAATCATCAATAAAAGTTAACAATTCTAATGGAAAAAATATATCTTTATAACGTGATTTGCTTGAAAACATTGAAGGTTAGTATATTTAATTAAAGGCATCGCAGTTGTCACAATATGAAAAGAAGATTATTACATCTAATTATAGCAAATAATGTACAACGAAATAACGTTGTAATCCAAACTAATGAAATTTAAAATTATTGTTTCGTCACTTGCTGAAAGCAAAATAAGTAATCTTAACATTTGATTATTGGAATGATAAATTCTTCACTAATATACTTCCTTCTACCTTTTTGTTAGTCACTTTTATATAAAAACATTCTTTCGTTATCAGTCCCTGTTCCATGTTCGCCCATCTAATCATTGTGATTGATGCAGCAATGGTCTTGATGTAAATTATCATTTCTGTTTATCAGTAATTTTCTTTCATATAGAAAGATCTTGAAAGAGAAAAATATGATTAATTTGTTTTGACAGTGTGGGAATACTGGCACAATTTCAGTGTTGCAAGAATCTCAGAAAACTTAGAAAAATTAACTTTAATAAAGTTCATGTAACTTATAAATAAATTTCAAAACCATTTTGCATCAACATATTCTAATTCTTTAATCTTTACATTTAATTGTCTGCTGTTGTAAAGGTGTTTTTTTTTTTGTATTTCAGCAACTCTAGTAAGCCATTAAACCCTATTGATAGTCAAGATATAAAAATATTTCATCTGATTTCAAATTTCCAATCGCTGTGCAAATACTTTGAAAAAATGTTTTGTATCAATATATTTTGAGCAGTTAAAGGCTTCAAATTAATTCTAAAGTTTCAGCTCAATATTTATTGAGCAATGAAAAATGTGATTATTTTAATAAAGATGAAATGCAATAATTTCTAGATTTCAAATCGCTTAGAAAGAATTTCTATGGTTTAGAATAAACAGTAACTCTTTAAAATTTCCATTTGGCAGAATCATTTTAAAAAGAATTTGATCTTCTAAAATTAGTTTCGAACATGAAAAATTAAATTTTTCTAATATTCTCTTAGAAATTCTTCGAAAATTATAAATATGGTGGAAATATCGTAATCTTCAATTTCCTTTATAAACTAGAAACTATCGAATTAGTAAAATTTAAAAGTTATGATTTATAGTTGAGTTCATAACAAATTATGTGCATTCGATGGTTTTTTTAATCAATATACTGACACTCAAACTGAATTACAAACAAAGATGGCTTCTACTTTTTAAGTGATTTTTTTACAGATATTCAAATGTTTAATTTTGCTTTTAATTTTTCTCTAACAAGAATCCTTTCTTATCTTTTAGATCTTTAACCACATTTATACTCCAAAATTTAATGAGCTAAAAAATATTATATATATGCATGTTCTTGAAAATTAAAATTGTAATGAGAAATGTGTATGTGTGTGTGCGTGTGTGTGTGTGTGCGTGTGTG
>JAPMOQ010063219.1:772510-797561 GCA_026543055.1 Argiope trifasciata
GTGTGTGTGTGTGTGTGTGTGTGTGTGTGTGTGTGTGTGTGTGTGTGTGTGTGTGTGTGTGTGTGTGTGTGTGTGTGTGTGTGTGTGTGTGTGTGTGTGTGTGTGTGTGTGTGTGTGTGTGTGTGTGTGTGTGTGTGTGTGTGTGTGTGTTGAAAATAAAATTTCCCGAATCAAATTTATTTTTAAATGCAAATCTTAAAGTATATAAATTCCAACAACTCAAAACATTTTAACAATTCGCTTTCAAAATTAAAATAAAATCCTAAAATTAAGCCATTCTTCGTTTTAATTCTTTTTAGCAAAAGCCATTTTGGTCTTTCAAAGAAATCGTGTACATTTGAACATGAATCGTAGGTGTAGAAAACATTTAGCTTTCAGTTGAAATAGAATCTGGAATTGAATGTCTTCTCTATAGTGGAGAATGTTATGTCATTAGAAATTAAAGTTTTTCAAGAGTAAGTGCTTTTAATGCCCGAGACTCTTAGCACAAAAAGATAAAAAGAAATGAGGAGTACTCTTCATTTTTAATGTCTTACGTGGAAGGTATTGAATGTAGAAATAAAAGCTTATATAGCAGTAATAAAACTTTTATATTCATACTTAGTTTAATTCTTCTACAGAAATAATTTAAAAGGTTTAAACAATTTTCTATAAAACTCTAATAAATTATAACAAAACTGAACTTCATAGAGCTATATTATTTTAAAATATGAAAAAAGTATATATTTTAGTAGAATGAGCTTATTATACTTTAATATATAGCATTATTTTTAATTATTCAATATTTGCCAATATTATATACAATACAATATACAGTACTATAATACTGTTAGTAATTTGCTAGGTATTGCAAACATTATTATTAAATTATGATCATGTATTATTGTATATTACGATATTTTAAGCGATATTGTACAATTTTACGAAACATTTTATAGTATATTTTTGCTACTGGCGGTGAAAGCAAAAAAAAAAAATATTGCTTTGATTTTAAAATGTTTTTAAAGGCTACAATTTTGAAATCTAATAAACATTATTACATTTTCGAAATCTCTGATATTTGAAGGAGAGTTTTTAGAATATTTTGTTATATTCTAAAATATTCTTGATTAATTTTTAGCATTATTTTATTTTAAAATAATATAGAAAATTACTCAAAATTTTGTAAATTTTCCCAACTTAGTACACATTTGTAATTATTTTATATAATTCTAAGCTTTTTTTTAAGTAATCGAATATTTAACCACTTTTTAGAGTAACAATTAAGAGCACTGCATGCTATTAGAAACCTTAAAATATAATTTGGTCATAATTAGCAATAAGTGTTTAGAGTTTAATCGCAAAAATGAATAGAGTTGATTGAAGTTGACACTGAACCTCTGATCTGCCCGTAAACACATGGAAAAAGAAAATTGGATAACCGTACCACTGCAACATGAACTGGAATTGTGGTTGAGTCTTAGCTTCCATCATGGGTCGCAATACAACCCTTCCCGAAGGAAGTACGTCCCGCCATCGATGGGAAGAGTCAGACCCCACCCCCTCTATCCATGTGCACTCTCCTTAGAGGCGATATCCAACTACCATATCAAAGCATCTTCGCCTCTTTTCGAGGTGCCATCTGAGAGGTTAGAGCCAATTGAAGGTCATACTATTTCGTATACACACTATGTAAATACCGGCGAATCGATCTACAAAGAAAAAAATATGTATTCTTTTTCCACCAAAGCAAAAGCAAAATTGAAATTTCTAATAATTAAATGCTTTACATAACTAACATTTAATTTAAGCTATGAGCAGAAATAATTTTGGAATCGCAATTTTTAACTAATGATGCCTCATGCCTCGACTTTAAAAAAAAATTAAGAGATTGTGCATTTAGGGAATTTTTGTTTCCTGCTATTACTCCAGAATTTTTGGTTGTGTCTGTTTATAACAGTTTATGCTCCACAAAAATATGCTTAACTGATTTTAAAAAACACCTTCTAATTTTTCTATCCTAATCAGATTATTAAAGAATAATTTCATTCTGCATTTGACAGTGTATAGAATACAACCCTATAACCCTATGTATAAGCCCTACAACAGATACAGTGGGAATTGATCGCTCACTGTTGAAAAAAAAGTTATAAAATGAGCAAAGCGAAGTAGCAAAACAATTTTAAATTCTGATTTGTAAAGTCTCCAACTGAATTACAAAAGAGTAAAAATTCATTGAATATTAAAAATGACATTTCATTGTTAAACAATTCCTTAAATTTCAGTCAGTCCCTTAAAACTATGATTTATTTTTACTTATTTTACTGAAAAGTCCTTTTTCAGAGCCACTTCAGAACCTCTGGTGGCACAAATATAAACAATGTTAAAATCATTGTATAATATGCTAAAAGCCACTTTCCCGTTATCGTAATAATGTGTTTACGAAATATTATTGTATTTACTTTTATACATATTTGTTTGTAATTAAATTCTAAACATCAAATATTAAATTATGGTCATTCTGCGTATTTTCTCTTCGAATTCTTCGCTTTTAAAAAAAAATTCAAACAATAAGTTATAGTTAGAATAAACAAACTACATTTGAAAGTATAAATTCAGACAGAAAAAATTAAAGTAACAAGAGATAGATGTTTGTTTAATATTATTTATAATTAAAAAGAAATGAATTGGTAATTGTAAAAGTGATGACACTAAACAACGCTGTATGTGTTTATAGGTTTACAAACTGTCTTCAGGAATCAACCGTTCTCCAACCATATTTATAGAATTAATTTAGCAATGTTGTTTAAATTTAACGAGCTATTCAATCAAACTAACTGAAAATGCTATTTACTTTAAAATATACATGCACACTAAACATAGAGCATTCTTATTAGCGAATGGCGATATTTATTGGTGAAATTGGTCCATTTATTAAGGTTGAGGCTGCATCAGGGTTCTATATTGCAATATCTCTAAAACACAGCATTCTAACATTGGTAATATTTTACTTGATTCTGAGCTTTCATATAAAATTTACGAAATCAGAATACAGTGTTTGGGTTTGTGGAAATAATCGTCGCAATTTTTACTTAGAGAATATATAATGATCTGTTTTCGATACCTTTCTAAATAATTGAGACTAATAAATTGACGATCGCTAAAATTTTTATAGGATAATAAACCTTCATGTGAAATAAATTTAGTGAAATTTGATAAATGATTAAACCTGAAGACCAGGTTCTTTTTTATTACCAACAATTTTATATAAATAAATATTAGTAGTAAACAATAATTTAATAAGTAGTATACCAATATAATATTTTTATCATAGATGAAAAGATGCATCATAATATTTTTGTATGAGATTTTTGATGATAATTAATGTATTAAACAAGATTACTCTAAATATAATCATAAGAATAATAAGTAATATGTGAGGATTGAATACATAGAAATTTGGAAATTTTACAGTTATAACTTAGTAATAATTTCTTAACATTTTTATGAATTCATAAGGTTTATATTTATGATTTTTAAATATTCTGACATTGCTATAGTATATGTTGACTGCTGTATTGATTTCTAGCCTGATTACAAATTCATTTTAGAGGCAAATTGTGATTTATAGAAAATGAATAAAAATTAAAATGCCTACAATTCCCATTCCATCCTGAGGTATCGTTTCATAATAATGCTGTAGGACAGACTGAGACAGGCTTGATAACAGACTACGTGAAAAGCACGTTCGTTGAAAATAACTATGATGTAAAATTGTTTTGTGAAAAATTAATCGATTGCATTAGAACGTTTGCATGCTGTTGATAACTGCGACTCACACTCGAAAAGAAGAAAATTAATGTACAACATGTTCTACAAAACCATATCCAAGAAAAAGTGAAATAGCTTTTGTGGGCATATGAGTGGTACATTTATATGTCAACAATTTATTATTTACCTTTAAAATTATGAAATATGAGGCTAACTCTAAAAGTAAAGGTGCTAAAAAATCCTCCAAATTCAGATTTATGAAATATGCTACATTTTATTTATTGCATTTTCTTTATTTGTAATACAACTGCTATCATTGTCCAAGTAATATATATATCCCATAATCACAAAGTTCTACCTTTTTTTTCTTCTTTTTTTTTTTACTCTTTAGCAAAATTTTCTTTGATAGATATTTTCGTAATATTTGTAATTAAGTTTTCTTGATGTAAGGTCCTGATTTGCTGGAATCGCCCCTTGTATTCTTTGAAGAAATTGTCGTAAATGATCATGGTTTATTCCTCTGTCATTCGTCATGATCATCTATTCAACCTCCATTAATTTTATGACAGTATTCTGTTATAACTATGTGGCTCATAACAACCCGAAATATGGTGACTATTTCGTTCTAATAATAGCCACCCTAATTTTATATTAGGAAATTATACAGCTAACTTTTCTTATTTTAGTTTGATAAAAAGTGATCATTAGAAACATGTTTAACTTGAGCTAAATTTAAAATTGATAACTAATTAGAGAAAAGAATAGTAATTATGTATATCAAATGATATGACAGATCAAGAATAGTAATTACGAATAGCAAATAGCAACTTGAAGAAACTGAATAGATGTTTTTATCAAATGCATTGAAGTCTTACTTACCTGTTTGTATGCATTCTCTTCTTATTTTTGAACTTGTCTTATTATTATTAAGCTTGTTTTGTTTATCAAATGAAGTATTTAATAGCAAAAAATTGCAATTTACAAAACTACCACTGTTTCAAAAGATAATACAGTAACACATTGAAAACATTATTTTCCAACAATTTCATATAGCATGAATCATTTTTTGATTTCAAATTTCAAATTTTTTATTGGTTCCTTTCTCTCGCTTTCTGTGATCACTTCCTATAATGTGCTGGAATTTAAAAAATATTTCCTTCAATTTTTATTTAAATCTGTTTATTTAATATTTTTAGAATTTCATTATTTGAAAATTGATTCATTATACTATATTTTGGCTCCATGTAAATGATACTGCATTTGGGGAAAAAAACTTTCAATTAGAAATTCCATTCTTATGATTAAATAAAACGATTAAAAATATTAATTAATTTTATAACATTCATAAAATCATTTTTAAAGCTTTATTTCTAATATTAATAAAATATAATAATTGAATTTGTCATATGATGTCATTCAATCTAAGATCATTCTTTTCCTTTATGTGATATATTTCAAAAATATCTGATGCCAAAAAATAAATAAGTACCCATACAGGATTCTTAAGATAATTCAATAATTTAAAAAAAATATTCTTTGCTAAGCTTAGCCACCTAGACATTAGCTAAATCGTCTGAACAATTTAGTCGAAAGTCTCTTACAGTTTGCAGCAAGAAAGATTGTAATTTGAAATTTTTATAAACTCTTCCAGTCTATTACTCCAAGATAGATAGAATTCCATTTAGAAGATCAAATATGGTTCGTAGCATTAAACATGACGATAAGTTTTTTTTTGGAATGCCAAAAATCAAAAGGGGGCATTTAATACCGTTTTTACTTATTTAAGTAATAAAATATTTCTACATCACTCTGAGTAGCCCATAAAGCATGAAATGATGGAAACTGCTGTCTTTTTCGATTCCAGAAAAGAAGGAAATACAGATTACTCAAAATGAAGTGGTCCATTTGTATCAAAATCTTCCTTCTTTCCCCTTCATATCTCAAAAAATATAGATATAAATACACTTAGAAAATGTATACATACATGCATCAAACAAAATAACGCAAGCGCAGCTACTTCAAGCAATGCTGGTATAAGCAGACACATAAAACACAATTTTTGCGAAAATCTCCAAACGATTACGCCAGGTACTTGGCCATATCTTTCTGTAAAAAAAAATCGTCGCGAGGACTTTATTTTGTTATTATTATTTCTATGTCAAAAGTTAAAGGTAAAGAAGGGAAAAAAAGAACAAAGAAAAAATGGATAAAAACCGAATAGAATAAAAGACCTCATCCCCAGTAGAGAATATGATTTGATTTTGAAAGACTGTGATCATAGGCCATAAAATTTGAAGATCTCCAAGAACATCGATTATTGAAGAAGGGGGGGAGAGGATGTAAAGCGTGGAAGCACCACTCTAACAATAAAGTGAAAGATGGCAGAGGGGGGAGGACGGCATGGCAGACTATGGGGGAGAGAGAGGGGTCGCAATGACTCCCGGGTAAAAGGCAAGGACTCTTCAAAAGATGAAGATATTCCTGCATATTGATGATGAAGAGGCGAGGTCCAAATAGTAATCGTGTTCTACTAAATGGAAGTTATTCCGAATCTTTTACGGATATTTCGAATTTCATAAAAGTGCTTCAGTTTTCTTGGAGCATCGCGATTTGAAGTCGGAGAACACGGATTTCGCATGTTAAAAACACATAAAACTCGAAAGAGGCTAGACTTGATGTCTTCGAGTTGATCGTAATGCCAATTAATGTACGGTCCGGGTTGTTAAAAAGTTATGGATGTTCCCTGATTGAGCTTTCTGTTTTAACTATTACGATAGGCACATGCACAAACACTCATGAAAGTAGATATATCTTAAAGACACATCTTGAAGAGAAAGTTTGAATCCATCAGGCCAGTGATGTTTTTGGAAGCTTATAATTAAGTGGATGGAGCGTCTTAGTTATATAAAAGATGTCCAAAGGAATTTAAAGTGTATTCTACAGATAAGGATATGTAAATATCTTATATTTGCTTCGTATTTTTAATGCAAGATATAAAGTTTGAAGAGCCTCCTTTAAATTATTCATTTTTTTAAATTGTAAATGATTTAAGATTTCCAAACTTACTCTTTTATATTCATAACTTCTGATAAATTTCGAATTCTGCGGATATGTGAGTTTTTTATTTTAACAATTTCAGCACTTAAAAAGAAAAAAGAATTTCATACACTTTTTAAAAATATATAATTTAATTTAGAAAAATAATTAAGCATTTCAGGTCAAAAATGAAAAAGTATTGTTAAAACTTAAGCAAGAAATCTATCAATCAGATTTAAAAATTCACCAAGTCTGAAAAAAAAAATATTTTTCAGCAATAACATTATTGGATATATTCGTAGAAAACTTGAATAATCTCAGTTTCTTTTATTAATAAGAATTTCAAAAAAAAATATGTCGTCACCTTTCCATCCATCAACGTATGTTTATCCTAAATTCATTAGCTGTATGTTAAATAATATGGGTTTTAGAAAAAAAGTCTAACAGCGCATATTTGTACTAAATTTGTTAGCATATAAGAATAACAAAACAAACATAACATAACAAAAATCAAACATACATCCTTCTTTATTATTAATACAAATATGTAAAATGTCTGTCACTGATTTAAATTTGAAATTTCAATTCGCATTTTATATTTCCTTTATGAGCAATTTTTTCCATAGGACGATATTTAGAAAAAGATGGCAAAAAAACGTTGTAATCTAACAGAACTAATTTTTGGTATGTATTGCCACAGACTGGAAAAATTTAATTCAGGAAATCGTGAATAAAATTATATATTCTCTACCTAAAATTATATTTTTGAAATTTGTTGTGCACTAGCCATACATTATCTATTTTTTAACAAACTTATTTGTATCCCTGATAAATTAATTTTATATTCTCCAATTTTTTAAAAAGTGAAAATTATGTATTAGAAGGAAAAATAGTTCCGCTAGAAAAAAAGCAAAGGGAGCAATTTTAAAAACATTCTTGAGAACATGACTCAAAACTTCATGTCGATGGCAATAGCGTGGTGTAAAAAATCATTAACAAGGCTTTGGTTGTTTTCATACGATGTTTTTTTCTAGAAATTTTTTTATCTCATCATTTTACCATTTAGTTCATTTTGGTTGTTTAGGTAAAAGTTATTTTGACAACAGATCATGATACACTTAAGTGAAAAATAATAATAAATAACGAAAAAAAATTTAACTGGTATCTAAGGGAAAAAAGCGTTTTATTATTTATAATTAATCGAGTTTTAGGCTTAAGCAACAAGATATTTTCATAAATTTATATTTTTTAGGTCTAACTCAGAACATGAAAAAATATAGTTCAGTATCCGCACAAATGCAAAAAATATTTATATAAAAAGTTAAGCGATCGCTTTAATATTTGATAATACTTTGATGCATAGATAGTAAATATAAATAATATATAAACTTTCTTCCTAAAATATATTAGAGCATAACTCACATCTGTACTTAGAATATTTGTTTATTTATTAAGGGTACGAGCAACTGGGAATAATTTTTGGGAACATCTTTGCAAGAACATGGAGATATTTTCGGTGTAAATATACAACTTAAAATATGCATTCTTATATTTACTTTTAAATTTTGTTTTAAATTTACCTTTTTGCAATTTTTTACATTTTTTAATACGTAAATTTTCATTTTCAATCTCAGTCGTAGAGATCAATTTCTTGCCTTGAAGTGTTGCAAAGGCTTGTATGGCTAAAAAGAAATATTTCATTTAATTTTAAATATTTTTAATCAAGTATAGAATTTTATTCCTGCATTGTTTGTTTTCACTAAGCAAAATTCAGTTATATTTCTAAAATTGCATTTTCAAAAATCAGATTGAAAAGAGGAAATTACAACGCTTCAAATATGGCTATATGTATAGATCTTAATTTGATAGATTTTCTAAATAAATTTTGAAAAATAGGTTTTAAAGATTTTAATAAAAGAGTATAAATTTTAAAGCTTCTATTAGAATAAGTTTATACAAGCATTTAATAATAAAAAATATTTTTTATTATATTACGAACATCAAAATATTATAAAACCTGGATAAATATCTTAGATAAATTTATTTTACTTTGGTTTATAAAATTTAAATAAGTATTTAAGATCGTTCTTTCTTGAGATACCAGACTCTACTTACTTCTCTATAATATAGTTTTTAGCATGATCCACCATGCGTTTGTTTTGGGTGTTCATTATATTCGTTATATATGTCGTTTCAAGGTTCTTCTCATAATATTGTCACCCATTAGCCAGAAAGAAAATGGTAAATAGCTCATATGAAGATATTTTTCGCCCCCAATCACAATTAGAGGTTAAATAAACGTCTAAAGTATAGCGGCTAATTCGGGGTATTCATTAGCCTTTTGACGAATTTTGTATTAGAAGCATTTTAATTTTTTGAACATGAGAAAACAGTAGCTTTTACCCAAGAATTCTTTTATTTATTATTATTATTCATTATTATTCAGAATATAACTGATAAGAGATGATATTGAGATGACTTAAGCTAATTAGAATGGCAAAAAAAATTGGAAACATAAATTCAAACTAACGCGGAACGTTCTAATAGGTCAAAGTATCCTAACTGTTAAAATGATGTTAATAATTTAGATAAAATTTTTAATTTCACAAATCGTCCTATATCAAGCATGATACGAAATAGATTCTAAACATTCTGCAGGACAGGTAGTTGGACCTGGCGTTACGATGTTTTAATTTACTTTCGCCATGTGTAGTAAGTATTCAAAACAATTTAGATTGATGAAAGTTTTGAAGCTCTTCTTCAATAATATCGAAACATATAATTGTACCGAATCTATTTTTACGCTTATTTAAAATTCAAAATCATACTAATGTTAATTTTATTTCAATAAAATATTTTATTGATTTTCAATTACTTCTTGAAATATTTATATGTGTATTACACATTAATATCTTTCTTCGTTCAATTTGTTGTATTTAAATTGCATTTATGTGCTGAAATTGCATATATCCGTATTGCAATGATATCAAACATATTTTATATGCTTCTTATCACTGTTGTGATCAAAAATAAGTTCTTAAAAATATTTTAAAGAGGGATGAGTCAAGTCTATCTACCTTGCTGTTTCGGATTCTATGCTGTTCTAAATCTCTGTTATTATTTTCTTATTAGCCTTCTCTTCATATTTGTTTTTAAAATTGACATAACGCTCAGTGCACTGTGAAATCATCCCGCCCTCAGGAACTAAAGCTCCAGAAACCTGCTCTTCCATGTTGCCGTTTTCTACCCCCCCCCTCACTTTCCCTCCGCTATCATAAGAGCGAGTGGACACTGGACAAGCCTCATCTTTATCATTCAACCACAGTTAAAATATTCAATTTTTAAAATAATACTCATTTATTTTACAAATCAGGTGTTAAAACAACTAATTAAAATACGTCAATCCTCTCATGCTGAATGAAATGAAACTTTTAATACATACAAATATACTTTATTTTTAAGTAACTCCTTAACAGTGAAGCAAACGACGACTACAAGACTAGTGAACAAAATATATGACTCCAGCAGCACACAGAAAATGTGCTATGTCATACAATATCGTAAAATATTGCATAGCATCATACAATAATTTCGATATCACTCCCTAAATGCGCAACAACGTATGCGATAAAGATATTGCTTTAGCAATCACATGAGTATAGAAATTTAGTATAAAAATATATGAGTTATAAATAATAATTTTTAAGTTTAATGAAAATATTTCACAAAAATAAGACGTATATTTAAAATGCATATTCAAGGAGCATACCACATTTGTTTAGAAATATACCTTTGACAACCATTTCTTTAAATTTATATCTTCAAATTCAAGAAGTACTTTAAAAGCACACTAAAATAAACATTATATTACGGATCCTACAATATTAGAAATATTTCCAAGCAATACCTCAACCTAGCTAGATAACATACATAAATGCGATATTTTACGTTATTGCTCAATATTGTTGAGATATTACGCAGTATTAACAATATTGCATAATATTGACCAATAATATACGATATGAAATGATATTAGGATTTTTTTTACAATCCTGAATGATATAACTAAAAATTTACGCTATATCCTACACTACAATTTCCTATTTTTAGAATATTAATAGTATTATATAATATTGAACAATAATGTACAATATCATATGGTATTAATGTTTTAAAATCCTGAGCGATATTACTGAACGCTTACTCAATATTCTACATTACTCTCTTCAACCTGTATATATCATAAATTTATAACTTTAAATACATTCAAAAGTCATTTTATTATAAGTCAATAATGATAAACTAGAGTAAAACAAAAGTATTAGTACCTAAAAAGGTAGTCCAAATATTACTGTGAAACCGTCAACCTTTTATCTATAACCTTATAATTCATGTCAAAAAAATTTATTCAAGTTCACTCTTTCAATTTATTCCTATCTGGAAAATTACTATAAGAAGCATAAATCAATCCTATGGCTATGGCTATACATGAATTATACGATCTCTTGTACATGCGCTGCTACTGGCAACACGAACGAAGATTTAAGTAGATAGAGCCACTTCCAAATTGCATATCCTTCATAGCAAAAAAACGGGAATGAAATATTACCTTCGGCTGCCACATATTTTGCCATCTGACACTTAAATGCACGTTATCAGAAACAAAAATAGTGTTTTACACAGAGGAAAGTTTTTCCTTTCTTAAATTTTTGACACATCGAAGCATTATAATGATAAATTTCTCTCTTTCCACAAATAGGCAGCCTTAAATGTTTCTGTAAATAAAAATGAATGTAAGAAAGTCCTTTTCAAACATTTATTTATTAAAAATATGAGTTGAAGTTATCGTAATGTGTGTGAAATTTTATGTAAATAAGTTTCGTATTTAAAATTTATTGAGTAAATGCTATGAATATTTTATGCGTTGTTATTTCCTCATTTTGTTGGAATTTTGTTTCATGCCAAAAGAAGTAAATATGTAAATAATAGCTGAATTTTGAGTTTAGTTGTTAGTTTGTTGTTTGTTGCTAATTTATCTTTTCTAATTTTATCTAGAATATGTGCCTGACTTGAAAGGCTCTTATTTTAAGAAATTAAATAAAAAAATAAAATGTGCAAATTTTATATTATCATATAATATTATTACTTTTTAAGTCATTGTTTTTGCCAATTAATTTAAGTCTTTAACCAAAAACTGGTTGGAAACAATCACTTGACTATCTGAATATGTGTCGATATTTAGTAAAACAATGTTCTTGTTTGTTTGTTTGTTTCCATATCTGAATAGATCGAGCTTAAAAACTTTTTCTCTAGTCGAGAAAAATAAAATTCTTTCAAAAATCCGATTGAAACCGGTTTGGAATGATTACGTGACTATTGTACTGAGTGATCGTTAATTTTACGGAAAAAAATCCATCATCAAAAAGTATTGTAAAACATTCTTTTTGATCAAAATTTTCAAACAAGAAATAATTTATTAATTTATAAATGCTTGGTCAGCATTAATTTTTATTTTCAAAAAAATATTTGAAAAAGTTGAAAGGTAATCTAAAGAGAAATAAAATAGAAATAACATCTAAATATTCCATTGTAGAGGGTAAATGAATTGTGATGTTCTGACATGAAGCAAAAATGCAAAATAAGTAATATTCTTATATCTTGTTGCTTCGGGACATATTTTCTGTTTCGTATTTTGATCTTGGAATTCAATCCTATTTGATATTCAGAAATGAAAAGATACATCAGAATCCAGTCGTACTCAGAAAGGAAAAGGAATAAAAGCATAAAAAATTTGTTCGATATGGTCAAATATATTTTTTCTTTGAGTTTTCCCGATTAATCCTACTTCATAACATCTTGGAAATACTATTCTACATTTTGAAACAGTTTCAGCTTTGAAATATATTCCTTTTCAAATGTATTAGTTCACAATCATTGCATAATTTATTTAATTACATGGCTTAAATAGGTCTAAGACTTTTCTTTATAATTTGTTTGATAAATTGATCAGTATTGTTAGATTTTATTTTCCTTTATATGCAAGACTAACTAAGTTTATAGCAAATATTAACAAGTAATAGATTATAAAAACCGAAGTATTAAAAATTTCATTTCATTAAAATATCAGTTTCTTTTTAGAAAAATCGGAGGCTTCATTTTATTATAAAAAAGTATGCTACCCTTACCAAAGGGTAGCGCATCTTCCCCGTGATCTGGGTTCCCGAATTCGAGTCCTGTTTCAAGCTCGGTTATTCTTTATCCTGTGATCTATCTGTAAGGTGTGTGAAAGAGCTTCCCTCCCACGTAAAAAGGGGTGTTGTGTATGTGTGTGAGTGCCATTTTCGTATAAGCTAGAAGTCAAACTTCTGTACTCGGATGTTTAGGGTTCTTTACACTCAAAAGCTAATGCATCCCTCTTTCCTCAGTATCTTGTCTTGTTTTAAATTGGTGCTGAATGCAAGAGTGATAAGCAACAACAACATAAAAATATATTTGTTTCATTTTTAGGTAAGATTTTTTTGTATTCTATACAATTATTATTCACAATTTTTTCTTTGATATTTATTATTTAAAAGAATACAATTGTATGAAAAAGATATCATAGCACACTTAATAAAGGAAAATGTCCCGATTAATAGCAGTAAGTAGGCGATATTCTCATGATGTTGTTCAACGTTTTAAATACTGGCCAATGTTAGAAAGATATAACAATTTTTCTCGGAATTTTGTGTTAATAGGAGCTCTACGAGTTTTAAAATCTTGCCACTAAGGGCCGAGATTTTGCCAACATTCTTCATTAAGTATTTACTATCTTTTCGTTTATTTTTTATTTAGAATTTTCTGTCATCTCTTTAATAAATAAACTACGTTAATTCAGAACTAAGAATCCACAGTGAAAATTTAATTAAAATTCAATAAAATGTTAAAATATTGTTATTTTTAATAAAAAAATGTGGTCTTACAATAAATGCAGCCGATGCAAGCAAGACATTTTTATGTGAAAAAGAAGCCTGTAAAGACTGATTTCAAAATTTATGTGTATAAGTAATTTTAAGAAAGAAATTAGTAATAATTTTAATTTAGAATTTGTATTAGTCTCTAGAAATAATAGATTCAATAAATAAGCAAATAATTTGAAAATAATAATAAATAATATACTATTATTGATATCGATTGTCCAATAAGTCTTTAAAATCTACATTCATATCTCTATCATGCGTTTTGCATGATTTTAATGGGCCGCTATGACTTAGTGGTAAGATCTGATCTTCGGAGCCAGTGAGTTTCAGGTTCGTGACCTTTCCTTTGTGCGAACGGGTCTGGTGCACGTTAAACAGACGAGCCAAGCGTCCTTCCACTGGTAGGGAGAGAGAGTACCAGCTCAGGTGTCGTCCACGTCATCTGACCGAGGTTCGAAATTAAGAGGTCCGTCTCAAAATAGCCTTAGTATTTCTTTAAAATGGAAAGTTAATTTAACTAAAACCATTATTTAAAAAAAGCGATATTTAAGCGATGTTTTGTTGTACTGTAATAAAGATCTCAAAAGAAGAAAGCGTCGTGAAAATTTATTTATTTACTGAAGCATATAATTAAAAGCGCAGCACAAAATAGAGAATTGAACAATCATATCGAACAATAAATTCGAATGATAAATCATATTTTAACATTATATCAATAAATTAAGGAATTAATAAAAATTTAGTCTTTTATTTCAATTAACTAAGCTTCGTTATGATGAAAAAATTAATGTAATAAAAACTTAACATGAAGCTGGTATGTTATATATTTCAATAAATATTTTTATCATATCACGTTTTGAAATGAAAGAAATTCAACATATATTAATAGAAAAAAAATAATATTTGTTTCTAGAAACTTAATCAACCATATATAAAACTTGTTTTCAAAAATGGAATTTCTTTTTGTGCACTTTTTTCATCTCTTTAAGGGAATTTTATTTGTGTTATACGTTTTTAGGTCATTTCCTGTCATTTATCATAATTTTTTCTGGATATATATAAAAAGTGACGTCAGCATTTCAGACTATTTCCAAGAATTATTGCTTTTAAATATCTCTTCCTACTGCAGTAGATTCCATTGCAAAAAATAGTTAAAAAATACTTTTCTTTTCTGTAAATATTTCTTTGAATTGAAAGGAAAAAATGAAGCCTTGGAGCTTAGGTGCCTTAGAATTTTGGAAAGTGAAACCAACATTTATTTCTGTGAAATAACATAGATTGCTATTTTTTTAATGATTTTTTAAACTTTTTTGAGAGAATACATAGATAAAGTAAGGATTGTAATTATTGAAAAACTAGACCTACACATTTTGATAAATCTCCTTTTATAGATTTTTAGGTGAGAAAAGAACATTTTTGGAACAGAGTTTATTTCTAGCCTAGATGGAGCTATAGAGAGAAAACTTAGTGTATGAAATTTACTTTCCTAATTCAGTTAACTATTCTATCAAATTGTGGTCAAATCCATTACGGAAAAAGTCTGCATGTTTCCCCTTTCTTCCAAAGGTTCTCCAAGATGAATTGCACTTTAAGCATAGTTTTATTGTTTGTAGATGTGCCTACCTCAAAGGATTTAATTTGTAGAAGAGTGATCAATGTGGTTGTGGTGGGATTAGCATGGCATTATACTACGAAACTCATCCTCACAAACTCTTGCCATATGAAAAAAAACCATAATCAAACCATGAACAAAAATGGCTGAAATGAGTACCCAGCAGTTTCTTCTCCAAACAAAAAAAAATTTATAGAAGAATTAATTTTATCAATGAAAATACAGATCTAATTTTTCTTCTCTGACTCTCAATGTCAAATATCATACTCACAAAGACTAGTGGGAAAAATAAGCACCACAATCATACATTTCTATTCATAAATATCAATCAAGTAGCTTTGTAGCTATTAAAATAATTATTTTGCATTTGATTTTTATAGCTGCATCCACATCTGCTATGTTATAATAATAAGTGAGCACAGAATCCACGCATATATTCATACATTTTATCCTAGTGTATATTATTATTTCAAAGTATTTTTCAAAATTGAAAATCTTTGTAAGCGTTTCATCTCAATATCATTTTGATATATGCTTGTAAATGCTGTAGATAGTTATTTTCGTTCCGTTTACAGTAAGCATTTTGATATTTAAATAAAATTCCCGTTGCATGTCCAACAAACCGTTCAGTGAGAAGAATGATTACGGATATGAGAGTTTGAGACAACGTTCTGTTCTGTTCGTAGATGGGCTGAAATATCGAAATTATGTATGTGCATGATCTTTACATAAACAAGTCCATACTTTAGTTGATTATGTACCAATGTGTATATATGTGGTTATGAGAAGTGAATGTTTTTGCAAGCTAGTTCAATGAATTTTAGTAGATAGTCATTTCTCTAAAACTACTATCTGTATCAAATTTGCTATTCAGTTATCTAATGGAAAGAGCATTGCATCAACATTTATTGTTGATTCCTTCAAAATGCAAAAAAAATTAATAAACACAAAATGCAATACCTTACGGAATAATGCAAAAAAATAAAAGGAAACATTCTTAAATTTCTTTCATGGCAGTTTCCATTGTTTTTTACACACTTCTCCCGATTTCAGTTCTACTTACAACTTATCACCGTCAGTATTCATTTAATCGGTCTGAGAAATAGGATTTATTTAAATCCAGTTATACCGTTTAGTTATAGCTATATATCCATCATACTACAAATTTCTTAACATTAAAGAATTTATCATCGTATAAAAACAGTTGTCTTCTATTAAAGCAGCAAGAATGTTATCCTAAAAATTGTCTAACAAACTTTCTATTAAACTTACTATATCATAAAACACCTTACATGGCAATGATGTACAGTAGATACGAAATTTTAATTTTTAGAATGAATTTAACATTTTTGTTGAATCTATCGTGTCCCCTTTGCAATTGGTGATTAATCCTTTGCATGTATTAATAGCTTCCAAAATTTAAATTTGTGTTTCAGGCGCGTTCTTCTAAATCAATTTTAACATAAATTTGATCTTAAACTAAACTTGTAGTCAAAAATGACATATCAAATTTAATATGTTTAAGTCATTGAATTTTTTATTGATCACGCTTATATGTTTTTGAAAGTACAGATTGACAGAGATCAGTCCTTAATTGGATTTGACCACTATAGTTGCTAAATCTGTGTACCTAATTTTAGCGTTTTACCTAACGTTTTTCGTTTTGTATTACTAACTTACTATCGTAGTAAATTACTAGACAGGTGGACTTACTATCAACAGGGTTTACTCAAAATTCGATCTGCAAATTTGGTGTAAAATATATTTGAAAAAAATTCTACTGTCTGGATCAAATAGTTTTTCAGTTACCTTTGTCACAGACAGACAGATAGACATAGACATTGTTCAATAATGTGTTTTTAGAGCTCAGAAAGGTCTAAAACGTAGGAATCCTTCAAAATCTCGATTTCAAATATTTTATAGATTACTATACATTCTCCAAACTATTTATACGAGGAAATAATAACTTAAAGAAAACTATCTACTTATAAAAACAGTCCATTTCTCTGTTTTTGAAAAGTGTAGAGACTTCAAATGCAGAGAACAATTTGATGTCTATTATGATAAGATCCTTACAGGATATGAAATATTATAAATTTAATTATTTTCATTATCTCTTTCATAAGTACTTTCAAATAGATAAAAAAAATCAAAATATCCCCCTCTTCGTAACCATTTAAACTGTAATCACCAGCTCCAGCTTCCACATGATGATTAAATGAAATGCAACGCTACAGGATTCAATCGGGTGTTGTTAACGTATGAGACTGACACATTCAGCTGAACGGGCCTATTGCATAGAATGGATTACTCGCGGTGCGTATCGAATATGCCATATCACGGCATGCTTGCTCGGAAATTTAGCGAGCGAAATTACGATCCCATTTGTCATGTCTTGAATTTGGGGTGCATCTCAATCCTCGAGAGCTTTTGCGCGGATTTCATCAAAGCAAAATGACTTTTAGCAAAGTGATGCATTCATTATTTGATGTTTTTGAGCGATAGAATTTTGTAATTATTCTTCAAATTGTAACAAAAAGGAAAATAATTTATAACATTTATTTATTTCAATGTTTTAAATGAGCGATTGTAGCTAAATTATCCTCGTTTAAAGTATTTAAAGGATATACCTGTTGATTATAAGAAAGTGAAACGGAAAAAATGAACTTCAGTACATGGTTAGGTGAATGATTCAAAACAATACAGAAAAATAGTTGTCAGATAAACTTATTTAGAAACTATACTCATAGATTCCAATTTTATTGATGAAATAAAAAAAATTAATTTTATTAATGATATAAATTTAATTTTTTAAGCCTTCGCTCTCCAAATTCCCTACCACGAAAGAAAAATTTATAAAATTATTCTGTTAAATTAGTGATTAATTTATCATTATTTTTGAAAATATTAAAACAGTGTATTGTCAACGGAAAAATACAAATGGGATACTTTCAGGCTCCTAAAATATCAAATATTGTGTAGAAAATTAATTAAAAACTTCAATCCTTATAACTTAAAAATTAAAACTGTTAAATAAAGTAATAAAAGTGTTTTGAAATTTATAGTATATAACGGTATATATTTATCTTAATTTATTTTTTTAAATAATTAAACATAAAATTTATTTTAACAAATGCTTATACCGAAAAATGTTGCTTTCCATATCAAAAACTAACAGTTATGTTTTCTGTTCCCAAAATAGTTTAATTAAAACATTAAATACATATCATATTTTAAAATTTAATTTAATATATTTGTGTACAAAGAATAACATTTTTTTCAGTAATTCATATTACGTAATTACAGATAATTATGTAAAATTCTACTCGTATATTCTTTTTGTAATTATTATTATTATTTCTTTTTCTTTTAAGATTCTTTTTAAAAATGCGCTTAAAAGAAAAGAGAAACTCTAACAACTTTTCTTTTAGAAACAAAGATAAGCAGCACTTTTAAATAAAACGATCTGTAATACTTCATAAGCAAAATAATTCTTTCATGAGAATGCATGTAAACATTAAAATGAAAGTATATAAATATGAATGACTTTTAAAAACAGTTATTTATCTAAGTACTAAATTCTAATCACAGATTATAGATGGGGCTAAGACCAAAATATTTAGAAAAAAGCTGTCGTTGTTAAATAAAAGAAATTTCAAATCTCCAGGTCGAAACATCAAAGCTTGGTAAAGTGTAATTAATACTTCACAAGTTCGGCTGGAATGCATCAATCTTTGCATTATGAAGCAATCTGCAGAAAGAGTTTCTGTTAGCATTGTTTGGTAGTTTCTAAATCAATTTCTTCTTCTGTTGCCTTACTCTATAGCAAGTCTTTATATAACTTATCAAATATTTGAAATTTATTTTCCTACATTCTCGTATATGCTGTACAGAGGAAATGCTAAAAAAATCACCAATAATATTAATTCTGATTCGAAGTTTTAAAGTATATCTACTCTTCTAACATCCTGGAATTAAAAAATCTCATTTTGAGCATTACGCATTCCTGAAAATATAACTTAGAGCTCTTTGAGCAAGACGAATAAGATTTTGTACGTAAAATATTTGCCAAATTTTAAATATGTGTCAAAGTTTTCATCGAATCCATTCGTGGTAAATCTTTGTCTCTGGTCATTCGATTATATAAGAATCCGATAACTTCAAAACGCAGAAAAAACAATGAAAAGGAAATTTTGTGCAGATTATACATTTAAAATATAGATTCTTATCAAATTTTAAACCAAGTCTTCTTTATTGTGAACGGTATATTCGAATCCATGTATGTGTAATAACTCGTTGACTGAATGACTTAAATCAATGTAATTCTGGAGGCTATCTTCAGATAATATTGTTACCGATTCCCTACCCTAATCCGTTGGGTTTGTTTGCCTGTATAGTGAGTGTGTACGGTGTGAGAAGATAAACACACAATGATTTGTCCTTTAGTAGAAGACACAACACAGACGACGCTTATTTTCAGGTCAAAGCACAAAGGCAACAAATATTAATAACACAGTGACGACAATTATTTACAACCGAGACGAGCACACAATAACAACAATAACTCACAAGTAGTAACAATATCCCCAGCACTTGCTATAGTACTCGACGCTCTTCCTCAACAGACTACACAGCTCAGTTCAGAATTTGCTTGGCTCCGCCGCTTCTTCGCTATCCTGTGGAGGACTCGCTATCTAATGTTGATTCCGACTATTGTGTCCGAAGCTTAAAACTGTCGTCCTTATATAGTTCCAAGAGGCGGGGCTAGAAATGTCTGGACCAATCATGGCATATCTGGACGTATCACAGCTCCTAATGGAAGAATCGGGAAAATTCTCATAATTTCGAGAATTATCCATTTTGTCTCCAAATTGGATAATTCTCGAAACTATGAGAATTTTCCGCCAAATGGTTGCTAAGTTTATCTCCAAGCTCTGAGATCGTTTCTAAGAGCAACCGCAGCATCCTGTACAGAGTACTGTAAATCATTCTTTCCAGTGATACAACTAATTATGCTGGGAAGCAGCATCGCAGATTTGTAACAATATACATTATTCAGTGAAAACTTTGGTTTGATTCTGTCATAAAAAAAAAAAAAGGTTCAATGCATATTTGCAAAAATCAGTAAAAATATTAGGTTCAGGCTAAGGATTTATATTTCGTTATTATTATACTGTCTTTTAGTGCCTTGTTAAGTATTTGAGTTCTAAGTCAAGGTGCATATTTTTATTTAAATAGATGACTTCTTAATTGTTGAATATGTGAGAAAGTTTTGGAAGACTAGTAATATAAAGTTTTAAGTAAGAATCAAGCTGTAAAATAGCAAAAATATTCTCATTTAAAGAGAGCCAAAATATATTTTCACTTTAAAATGAAATTGTATAAAACCCAATTAAAATACGTTGTTTCAAAGATTTTTTATGCCTTAAATTTCAGAATGTACTCCTAACTAATAAAACTCGATGGATATAATATTTATAAACAAGAAAATATCCATTTATTGGAAATAAACAAAAACAAGTTTCTCATTCTCAATATTTACATAAATAGAAGCAAATATATCATTCCCAATATTTACAAAAAACAAACCAGTTATATTATTTACAATATTTACATAAAAAGAAACAAATCTATCATCACAGCATTTATCTACAGATAAAGAGGTTTTTCATGAATCAATTTAAAATACAACATAAGTCAAATAATACAATCTTAAAATTAAACAATTCGACAATGGAATCGTACAGTTTAAAATTACAGTGAAGGAAATCGCATTAATTTTCCTTCGCAAAAATAACAATATCTTTAAAGATATTGCATTATTCAAAGCAAATATGTTGTAATATTATAATATCAACTATTTCTTGGATACAATTTAACGAAAGGAAAGACAAATGGAATTCGCACGTAAATAACAATTTCATTTTTTAAGAGATTTGTATCATTATAACTTTAATTAATGAAATAATTTAATTTTAGGAATGTTATTGAATATCTTCACTAATGCGATTATTCTTACTGTTTGTCGATACACATATTTAGACAATTCATAAACATATTATCTAATACTATAGTACGAGGAATGGTTGCCAAGTCGAAAATCGCCCCAGAATTAATAAATTCCGGTAAACTTGGGGGTCTGGGGTTTTGGGGCACGAGGAATCGATTGGCGCCAGTTTTGAAGCGCTACGGTCGAGCAGTTCGGAGTTACAGATAGGATATTTTCAAACTTTATTAGTTCGCCATAATGGCTACTTAAATTTTCAAGCGATAACGTGCTGCCATCTATAGCCAATATGGCGAACTAATAAAGTTTTATGTTTATGCTGTTATAGGTTTATAATATGTTTCTTATGTATGTATATATGTTTGGTTTTTCTAAATAAATTTGTCAAAAATATTGAACTTCAACACACTTCAATTTTTACCTTTACTTTACCTTTGTATAGAATAGTTCCCTTTCCAAACTCTAACTTTGTTTAGAATAGTTTACAATGGTGCACTTTAACCGGTTATCTTTTCACCAATGGTTTCACAAAATTTTCTTATGGCATGTATTGTTTCGATAAATCACAATTGAAAATTTAAATCTTCGAGTTAGCTTCGATACCTGTTTTCCCCGAGCGTAGCTCGGTCACCCGCTGGTATAGTTTATATCTGTTTAATATTTTTTTCTATTGAGGATATGTAACCATAATTGTTGATTTGAATTGTTAAGATAATTGTTAAATATATTTGATAAATGAACTTATTCATTATTTAGTAAAATGTTCCGTTTGCAGACTGCTAATTAATAATAAACCATTCTCAACAAATAAAGTAAACTCTGAATAATTAGAAATTTATATAGAGAGCAATATTTTGTTCTAAATATGACAAACTTTCATTCTATCACTAAACAATTTATATTTCAATGTTGGCAAAAACTATTAACATAATTAAAAGCTTCCTTCATTCAAGTTCAAAAGATCTTATTTCAAATAATACTTTACTCATTATGTGAAATTGTTTCAAAAATATATATGTAATGTAATTTATCTTGCTAGACATAAAAAGGTTCCTGGCGGAAAAAGGAAATGAAATAGATATTTTTTAAGCTTAGTTAATTATTTAACCTCTTTAACAAAAGCATTTAATTTTTCTTGCATTTTTGACTAGTTTAATCATATAATTCGGGCGTTTCAAAGCATTCAGAATTTTATTATTTTATAGAAGCAAAACCTAATTAAAATAAGGCTTCGTTTTTGAAGCAACATAAGAATAATTTTGACATTTATCTCTTAAGTTTTAAGTCACAATCAGATGACGTAGACTACACTGATCTAGCATATCACACTCAAAACCATTCATATTACAAGAATGTAAAGCCACCTTCAAATGATCAGGTTATATTCCCTGGAATCTAGCCTCAAACTACTAGCCTTGAAATAGAGTAAAGCATTGTCTGGAGCAACAAAATAACTTTTTTGAGATAGATTTCATATTTCGAACCGTGATTAGATGACACAGGCAACAGGTGAATCAGCATAACATATTCGAAACGTTCATACAATTCCTATTGATCTTCTTTGAAAGATTAACATGTTCCGAAACCACATATGCGGATGACTTTTTATTTAATTTAGTCTCGAACTTATGACTTTCAGGTCTTTAAATCAAGGCATCACTGTCTTTTTCAAAGCATTAAGAGCAAAGGAATTAAAATTATACAACATATGTATCTACGAATGAGGCTATCTATTCTTTGATTTTAAGGAGTAGCAAGTATCAGAAAACTTTTTGCAAAAAAGTGTTCTTTATACTGATATAATCATACATCAAATTTAAATAATCTTACTATCTTTAATAATCAAGGAGCTATAAGTTAATGAAAATTCCTGCCCCGATCTCCATTTCTGAGATGCATAATCGTTTTATGAATTCATCCGAGATTTTTGTTTCTCCTACAGAATTTTCCTCAATTTTAAAACACATTCAATAGGAAACTAGTATTTGTGTGAATTGAATAGGAAGCTTTTAATATTTTCTATTGTTAGCTGTAACGAAACTAAAACAATGCCGAATAATATTACTAACATAGCTTGAAAATAAAAAATAAGTTGATAAAATTTCAAAGACAAAAATACATAAAGAATAAATATTAGTTACCAAAAAAGGAAAAAGTACTTAAAAGCAGAGGGAGAAAAGGTAAAGCACTTGCATCATGAAATGGCAATTGTCTTTTAAAATTACTAAATATCAAAATACAAGTTAATTCATGTTGACAGGAAATTGCTGGCAAGATAAATTCGATAAAGGTAACGATGAAAATAAAGAATAATAATAATTAAAAACTTTATTTTTAAAAGTTTTATATAAATCACAATAAAAAAGGTATTTTAGAAAAGATAAAACATTGGCTAAAAATTGAGTTTCCGAAAATACGATATTAAGACTAGCTGACTTGGATGACCCTTCTAAAACAGTAATATATGATGACAGTAACGCTCTTATATATAAACTTTTATTATAATATTTTATGTGCATCTTCAGTCTATTAATTAAAGTATCATAAAGAAAATCAAATTGTGTTAGAAGTTATTCCGAAAGTGTTTAATCTATTTTGCTTTCATGCATTTTTTTTCTTTTTATTTTTAGTAAATACAGAGACTTTTTTATTTTTCATTACTATTTTCCCTATTTTCATTTAATATTTATCATCGACATTTTTCGCATTCTAAAATATATGCTTATAAATTATGGTTAAAAATAAGTGGATTGTAAACACATTTCGAGTGTAAAAATTTTAAGAATTATGTTCACTTAACTGAGTTCTGCATATTATCTCTTATTTGGCATCTTAAAGAAGTTGTAAGACATATTTCACATATTTCTTGTGGTGAAGAAATTATTTGCTTAGCGAATAAAAAAATATGACAAAAATTATAAAATACAATATTTCACAAACTCTTTGAAAATATATGTATAAAATATTTTTACAAAATATTTGGAATTCTAGAGTAAGAAATTTTCAAACAGACGGTGGGGGATTTGCTTTGGTTGAATAAATTGCTATTTTCACTTAACTTATAAAATTTTATTCTAAAGTAGTTCAAATTCTCTTCAAAACTTGTTGAAAATAATTGAATAGAAACTGTTGAAGGCATTGATTTTTAAAATACTTGTTTATTACTGATAATATTTCTAACATATACAGTTTATTTATTTAACTAATGGTAACTTCATTTACTTAATTAATTAATGAATTTCTAATTAGTTTCGATCTAAAATCAAAGCTTTTCTTTAAGATATTTATGATCAATTTGATGACTCATGCACTATTCACCAGTAATAATTTTTATTTTAATGCTCAATTCATCGATATTGGAAGCAATGTTAATTAAATAGCTTCCACTATTTAATTAACGATAAACTATTTTTCTAGAGTTAAATTTCACCTTCATTAAGATTTTAAAAGTTATTAAATATGTAAATAGATAAAGGTGCTGAAAATTAAATTACATATTATTTTTTAAAAAGAACGATTTCGTCAAATCTTGGTTCAAAAAGTCAAAATCCATTGCAATGTGATCTTAAACAGGTAATATTTTTTTAAAAAAAGGAATTAAATTTCTATTTGTGTCAACAAAGAAAATTTTTATTATATTTTTATTAAATACTAATCAAAAAATTATTGATTTTTTCAAGAATTGAA
>JAPMOQ010063219.1:797961-821767 GCA_026543055.1 Argiope trifasciata
AGATGGAATAGATGTTTGTTACTCAACCATGCCAGAACGGCTGAACGGAATTGGATAAAATTTAGCACAAAGATTGCGGTTCATTGAGGGTTTAATTTTTCATTAATTAAAAACTTATTTAATTTTATTAATTAAAAGCCAAAAATCTGAGGCCAAATCCCGCCAAAGATAAGTAAGGCTCCAGTTTTTTCCCCAACAGTAATGAGGTTAGGGTTATCAGAATTTAGACCGTTTATTTTATTCTATTTATTTTTTTACTGTTTGATGTACTTAAAATCAAATGTTGTTAATGAAGTGATCTTTCGGATTCATTCTGAAGTACTCTTAAATTAAAATAAAACAGAGTAAAGGAAATTTCTAATTAAAAAAATTCTAATCTGCATTGCGTTACCCCACCTGGCGTAGGAAAGTCAGACATGTGCGTTACGTCAACTGGCGTTGAAGGTTCGCACATGATGGTTGAGAATTTTGGTTTGGGTTGGCGTTTTCATTTAAATTAAAAGTTTTAAAATTATGTTTATAATACTGTTGTAAATATCTCAATCTCGTTCAATAAATAAAAGGGATTTGACTCGACTTTATTTGCTGTTCTGTTTTATTTTGGGTATATAATGTAAATAAATTGTTTTTACGTTAGTTGTATCTTTTTGTTATTAAATTGTATGTATGTTATATATTTTTGTCTATGCTTATACTTTTAAATGTATCGTTTTTGGGTTAATTTTAATTTTTTCATTTGTCCTTATTTAATAGTTTTTCGTACACATACATCAAAATTTCCTATATATATGTATACACAAACTGTTTTGATTTCCTATTTTTTTATTTCCCACGGAAGTTCGCGATTTCCGGATATGCAATTGATTATTACTCCTATCCCACTTTTCCCCGTGTTTTATAAGAAATGAAAATTCTACTTCATTGCTGATATTCAATAGAAAGAAATCATACCAGAATCCTCTGCACAAATTATTGTACCCATTTTGTCCATTTTCAAATGACAGTTTGTTACTTCTAAAAATGTCATCAGTAAACTTATTCGCTTGCCTTTCATTTTTGAGAAAAAAAATTAAAAAGCCACACAAACACGCATATATATATATATATTGATGCAGCATGAATGGTAGCCAGTCTCAGCCGTTTTTATAGAAATAGTAAAATAAAATATAGCCTACCGGACTATTTCTATCAATTTTGTTCACGATTTGGTATTCGTAGTTGCATATGGTAATTTATGTTCATCATACAAGTACAATACAAAATATATAAAACAGCATTTTCATTTGATGGTAATGGTGTTAGTCCTAAAAATTACTTATTGGTTTCATATGCATGTTATTAATAATGTATTTGAACAGCTTGTCTATGAAACTGGATAGTGATTTTTATAAAAATTAAAAACTCCAAAATTATTGATAATTTATAATACTATACGATTCTTGATCTGTCTGAAATTAAACTTTTAAAATTTAAATTTTAAATCATTCCATATACTTTTACTTTTATAACCAATCCACAATCATAAATCCCAAGCACGTTCTCCTTGTCCTAAACCATCCAAAACCGTATTCCAATTTTGACACTACCTAATAGAGAGACATTAACAGCAAAATCACGACTCAGTAGTTTAGAATCTATTTTATTAGTTCCTGAGTTCGAAGTATGAAAGAGAGCAGAAAATTGGATTTCTCGCTATTGCCATACACAGTGCAGATGTTTTCAGTATCCCGATATTTCCTTTGCTCCGTGTTTATAAACACTCATAAATGCGTTCCATGCAAACACGTTTGATGTGTAGCCGTCAGGACTTTCGTACCTTCTGTTTGTGCCCCTCCTCTCATTTGCCAATATGCTCGCTTTGCAAAGATGTTTCGACGTTTTACTTTCTCCCCGTTTCGCCCACATCACAGAAGAGTTATGATCGTCAAATAGCTATTCGTCTTGACAACATATTCGGTTGGCTCATCTCAGCAGCTGAACAAGATTTGCCTTCCTGGAAACGTACTTCAGACTTAACTAATTCGAGCGGACGTTGCTGAAAGAAAAGTGCAACAGTTCATGAAAGGCTTTTTTTTATTTTCCTAGGAATTCATAATGAGGAAATCTTCTTTGAAGTTAAGACAGAGAAATTTCGTTCAAAAAAGTCAAAAATCTTTCAGCACTAATATATGAAACTAAAAGATTTTGATACAAACATTTCTCTAAATTATTTCGTGCAGAATGTAATAGATTAATAGATTAAAAAGACATTCATTTTGATTATGATGTTGAATGTTTAAGATTAAAAATAGGAATCTTGTCAGAAATGTACCTATTTGTAGTTTGCTCCAATGGAATTTGAATAACAAAATTATTGATATACAATAAAAATTCACTTATCTTTAAATTTGATCTAAAATATAGTGTTTAAAAATTTCTATTGTATTGTTTTTTTACATTGAACTAAGAAGATAAGGATGCCAATTTTTAACTCAATTGTCGATATAAATATTTATGATAAAATATTTAGTAGAAAAATATTCTCTACAAAAAATAAAAAAGGAGGTGAATACCAGCATATCATTTTCTTCAATTTAAAAAAGATTAAAGCATTTGATCCTTCAACTATTGATGATTTAAAAATATTTCATGAATGATAAATATATTTTGATACTTATAGATATATTTTTAAAAATTCTATCCTCTGACCGTTGCAAATGAATATGAATTATAGGAATTCAATTCACTTTACCAATCATAATTTCGAGAGTACTTTTTAAACTGCCTTGTGAAATAGTGAAATAAAATAGCTATTTCTAATCTTCAAGTTCCTTATAAAAACTTCTGTGGAACTAAAATAAAGACAAAAACATGATCAGCACAACATAAAAATGCCTCAGATGTAAGATAAATTCGAAAAACAAAACATTTCTTTCATTTTCATGCTCACTGTTAATTACAAAATAAACGAATTAATTCAACCGAATGAGGTAACTAAATAAAACTTTAATTAAATTAATGAATAAATAATTATTAAGTAAACAACTGAGTGAATAAGGAATAATTTAATGGAATAAATGTTTTAAACTTAAAGAACATTCATTAATTTGGAAAGAAAACTTGAAGTAAAATATTAAATATCAAATTCTTTCACATACCATGATTGAATACCATTCAATAACTTCTTTAATGAAGGATTTAAATTTAAGATAAATTGTTTTCATTTTATCCGAATAGTAGATATGCTATAAGGAATAAATTTATCACTATATGAAATCTAAAAATGATTGACACACAGAGAGTTTTCTAACCGAATACATAGATAGAAAATATAATATTTATAACAATCATACCATAATTTAGGTTAACTATCTAGCTTAAAAGATTATTTTAAATGAACTGTAATACATCTTTTTCATTGATTATATAATATCGATAAATTTATATTCCTCTTCAAATTCTTTCATAAATTTAGTCTTCTAAAAAAAGAAGAGAATTTATTTATTTATTGATAATTTTAATAATTATAATGATAATTTTGAATGAACTTTATCGAATTTTAATCTTAAAATAATAGAAACTTCGAAACTCAATCGATCAATAGGAAGTCTTTTCAAGTAATTAGAATTATTTCAACAATGTATATTTTAAAAATAAATATTAAAAAAAACTTGTTTCGAACTCTAATAATTTTTTTTCATTGATTATATAATATCTACAAATTTATGCCCCTCTGAAAATTCTTTCATAAAGTAAATCATCTAAAAAATAAGAAAATTAATAAATTTATTCAATGAAACAATTAAATAAGCTATAAATTTGATCAGTTTTCCGACAAACAGTAATCCCTATTTTAGGCATGTTTTCCCTTATAAATTTTAGAGCAGTTTTCTCTGGTAAATAATCAGATTACAGTATAAAATTAATTTGAACACATCATTTTTTCACCTCGGTATTAAAATATTATGAAATTTTCACGCTTATTAGTTATTGATAATACATCCGCAAACTGAGAAACTTTTTTTACCTAATATATTTATATGATATGGAGGTTTCGAAACTTTGATTTTTATTTCGAATTTTGGAAGAAAATAAAATTTCTATTTAAGTTAAGCTTTCAAATATGAGGCACTTTTATGACTTTATGAATTAAATAAAAAAGGAAATTAAATTAATATTTAATGCCAAAATATTTATATTTATTAATAATGAAGTAAAATTCATGTTTCAGTGTTGTGTACCAGGCAGAAGATTTCCAAACTGCTACATTTGGTGTAAATCTATTTTATAAAGTGTAAACACGCATTTAAAATTCGTTTTCAAAATTTTTTTACAAAAATTTTAATTAATTATAAAAATAAAAGAGATTTGCTACTAATTTCCAAAAATAATAAAGCACAAAAAATGTTTCTACTCTTATTAAAATCCAAAAACTCCTGATATAAAAATGAATACTGAATAATTTCTTTTTTTTTTTTTTTTTTTTTGTTTTTAGAACTTCAACATGTCCTTTCAAAATTATTTTTAAAGGTACATTTGATACAGTTTTTAACAATACCTTTCATTTTTCCATTGAAATTAACACCACTTTTATTACTTCTCCAAGCATTTATTTAATCGAGAAATTTTCTTCCATTGCTAAAAGCTATAGAAGAAAAACTCAATTGATATCTCACAGCTCACAATAAATGAGAAAGAGAAGACAAAATATAGCTAAAGACAACGTGTAATTTAAAAACAGAGTGCAAAGAAAGTTAAATTTTTAATGGCACTGTGATGTCATAGAATTTGACTCCACGAGGAAGGTTCGGTGGGTTTAGCGTTCAAGTCCCAACTCCACCTAAGAACTGCCCTGTATGAAGGTCTGTTGCATGTTTAATCAGACGAGGCCAAACCACCTAAGCTGTTTTTGAAGTTTGGGAAGGAGAGGAGTTACGAATTCTGCTCCCAAACTAACCCTTTTGTTATTTTAAAATTGGGTTTTATTAAAAGAAATATTGTTAAAGTTATAAAAATAAGAAGGTTTCAGAGACTATTATATTTGTATCTGAAAAATTGTTTTTTTAAGAGGAACATGAGCATCAAATGGTACATGAGAGTTTCAATTGATTTTTAACTATCTAATATTGCCAGTCGAAACAGGTAATAAAGGCTGGTTAATTATATATGATGGTAATTAAAGGCTGTTAGAATATAATATGATGTTTTCTTTCCTTTTTAGGCTTGCGTATGATGGCTTTGGAAGTTCCTCAGTTAGTTATCAGCGGAGAGGAAACGACGCTGACGTGTATTTTTGACCTAGAAGAAGACACACTGTATTCTATCAAATGGTACAGAGACGACTTAGAATTTTTCCGCTACGTTCCTAGCGACAAGCCACCGAATCAATTTTTTCCCCTTAAAGGACTCGATATTGACGTAAGTGAATGTATCTCTTTGTGCATTTTGCAAAAGTGATAAATATCTTATTCGTTTATCTTTATAAGCTGATTAAAAAGCATCTGAAAGTTTCAAAGATGAGTGAAATGTATCAAAACAGATCCATTTTATGTCAAATAAACTACATTTTTATATATTTCAAGATTATATATTTCAGGATTATATCACAAGATTATATATTTCAAACAAAGTAAACCAAAATTAATGTAAATAACAAAGTTTTTTAAACGATATAAGTATAGGGTAGTATATTTATCTTCTAAATTTAATCATATTTCGATTTCTTATAGTTAAATTATTTTCCACTTATATCTATATTAATAATAACTGAAAATGTACGTGCATGAAGGCATGCGTGAGCATACATTGGAATTTTAAAGAATATACCATTGAACCTAAGATTGTAATACTTAATATTTAGAGATAAGCATCTGAAATCAATTAGTTCTAATATTAGTTATAAGTTTAATAAACATAAAATGAATAATATTTTTTCACTTTTCATTGATAACTTCCGGAAATATAATCCCGTACTATACTATTCTTAACTTGCATTCTTGGGCATTCAGAGTTTCAAAAACACTAATTTGGGGAACAATTCCATTCCCTTGCTAATTTCATCTGCAGAATTTAATACGCCTATTGCTTTTACATACCCTATTTCTAATGTCAGTATTAATATCTTATTCCATAAATTATCCTATGACTATGAAATATTAAACAAAAGCATTCGATGCCATATGCTGAATAATTTATATAAAACGCAACAAGTGAAAATAGGAAAAATTTAGGTTGATGATTATGCAAAAATGATGATTTTATATATTGAAATTGCCCACTATTGCATTTACAATAAAGGTGTGATAAATAGATCTTTTAATTTGATATTTCTTTGCTAATCGAAACAAAAGTTTAATAAATGATATCTTCAACAATTTTTGAAAAGTCAATTGTCATTTAGGCTTTTTCATATACGTTCGATCTTTGATCCAATTTCCTTCTCATCCACCAAATTAAAAAAAAGTCCAGAGGGTCTAAAGAGAAGCTATTTCAGTATGAAAATTTTTATAGCTTCTCTTTTTTCTTCTTTTTTATAAGCAAATCAGTTTTCTTTTTCTTTTTGCTGCTGTAGGAAATCTAAAATCAATTAAGCATAAGTTTTATCTGGTAATATCAAATTTTGGACCATTAGGTCATGCTGCATGTGCTTAGTAAGAGGGTTGTATTTCACATGGATAATCTTAGGTTTTTTTATATCAATTACATATGTGAAAAAAACATATATTGATAATAACACTGTTATTTCAGTACATAATGAATACCATATTTGGATTTCCATAAATAATACTATATCCGTATATGGATTCATTATCTTTTCTTCAAGCAAGCATCATCTAAAAAAGCTAACTTTCTTCAGCTTATGACAAGCTTTTGACTATTTGAAGAGAGCGTGACTGGGTGCTTGATCTCAAGTCTCTTAACCACAGGAAAAACCAGTTAAATAGAGTAAAGGCACAGGAATGAGATCCTTTAGTATAAAGTTATGCAAAAACTTGTGAATTTATTTAAAATATGAGAATGTATAATAACATGTGGAAAAAATTAAAAGAAGATTTAGCATTATAAATTTCGGAGAACTAGATCCAGAATCATGTCGGTGACAAAGCTAAGGTGATGTCCCAAAAACTCAGGAGGAGACGCGATCACTTACTATTCTTTGGAAGTATTGCTTATAAATTCCATTTTTTCTAAATTCGATGCTAATGCTATTGTCTATTATTTCTAAGAAGAGCTTTGATAATATCTTGTGGACGCCTTATAACATTGCGATGTACAATTGTGACAGATTGTATTGTAGAGTTGTGAAATGGGGATACTGAATTCCATCAAGGATCGAACTAGCTACCTTACGATTTGCAGTCGCATAACATATCCGCTGTACAAAAGTGGACGCCAATGGAGTAGCACCAATGTGAAGATTGAATTCAGCCAAGGATTGAACACGCAACCTTGTGATTTGCTGCCGCGTAACATATCCACTAGACAAAAGGGATCACCATTGTTTAGTAGTTGTTACTGGCTCATTAAGATACCATCACATAATTATGTTTACACCATATATTGTAGTTTTTGAACCCATACATTTTAACATAAACCAGTTTAGCGGTCTTATCTTTTTAGATTCATTTTTTTATTGTAGTAAATTTTAAATAGTATTTCTGCCATGACTATGATATCTACAGAATATTAATGCTATGTGAGTGATAATGAGTATATATGATAATTGATGTAGGAAATATTCCTAAAATTGCATCACAGGTCATAAGGATCTCCAAACATTTATCCAAGCACCCCACATCCCAGCTTCAAGCGCAGTGATTATCGTGCACTGAACCATTCTCTTTTCTGCTGGCCAGTATCATCTACAAAGCACATTCTAAAATTATACAAATCTGTCTTTATTATCCCCAGAACTTTCCCATGATGCATAACTCGAGCGATCAAAGGTCTAGGCACCGAAATCACGCATGAATCCATGCGAAAGGTATACCTGTCGTACGGATGAAATTCAAACAATGCAAATGCGAAACGGGCATTTCCGTGATTGAACCCGCATGTTCCTGTCACGCCAATATTCCATTATGTATAAACTTGAATCTGTACGATTTCTTGTTCCAGCTGGGACGCTCGAGCAACGGCACGGTTTACATCCAGGATGTGGACGTGAGCACGGCGGGAACCTACAAATGTGAGATATCGGCGGATGCACCCTCCTTCCAGACAGTATCAGCAGAGAAAATGCTCACCGTTACAGGTAAGCATTTTACGATGATCCTGCTTTCGTAATGAAGTGCTTAATTCCGTGTCTTCGGGTTCAACATTTAATAAAGGAAAAATTTTAAGCAGTTTTGAACATCCAATTTGGAAATATTGTGTCACGTTAATGTTTTAGGTTTGGTTCGTCTATATTTGTTTTAATTTTAAAGTTTGTTGTTGATTGTTTATCAGAAAAAACGTGCACACAAATATATGCTTAATATTATTGAGACACTTGCGAACAAATCTAGAAATGCAGACAATAAAAAACCTAATGCGTTTAAAAACGCTTGAATTTTTTAAAAACTGATGCTAAACATTTCTTTTATTTATGTGAGTAATTCAACAGAAATAGTAGTAATTTTCCTCAAAAATTTATTTTTGTACTAAGCGAGTGCAAAAAAAACAGAATTTGGTATAATATTATTTACCAAAGCTATTCAGAAAAATTCTAAAATTAATTTAATTTTTCACAAAAAAACACCTTTTTTAAAAAATTAGTATCTTTTACACAATTATTTTTTTTAATTAAGAGCTTTAGGTACAATGATTTATCCCGACGAAAATATGAAATGATTTTTATCCCATGAATATCTTTATTTTCTGATAATAGACTAATCTATTTAATATCGTAATGTTAAGTTTTAGGCAAGAACATTTTAATTATATCAAAATAAACTGAATGCTTGATAACGTAATTACATAGTAGATTATTTTTTCAATTTCATTATTTGTATGTTTAATTTTATTTTCCAAATTGAGTACGTCTATTCAATTAAGGAATAAATATAAATCAACAAATTTAAATTTGGCAATTATTAAAAAAACCTAACAGAAAATGTTTTGATACTTAAGGATAAAATTTTAAATTGGTTTCTGTTTTTTTTACTTAATATATTTTCTAACTGCTCATTGTTTTGACTAACTGCTCATTGCACCTTTACTTTCAATAAATGGTACGTTTCAAAAATGTAAAATTAATATAGATAAATAAATATTAAAGCCTTACCATGCTACTTCAAGTTTCAGATTTCAGACTTAAAAAGCTTCCTTTTTCCTGTTATATATTGCTTAAATACCTTTAGAGTCACTCTTAAACGGCATTCAAATAAAAAAATTCTATTATTTGAAATTGTTTTAATTTTTATTTCGGCTACCTTTATATTAAGTATTCGTTAAAATACAGTATGGACTCGAACATAGAGTATTGAAGTTTAAAGATGAACAAAATTTCCTTATTGTCATCTGTAACTTTATTTTTAATCAAAAGAAATTCACACACATACATGCACACTGTTATCCTGTGGATTTACCATGATATGCATAATGAAAGGTGTTCACTGCCTCGCTATAGGCTGTGTTCATCGCTCACGCAGTTTCTCAAATATATCATAAACAAAGGTTGCTGCAGATTCCTGAAAAAAAGAAGATTTTCTCACGAAATGCAGGCACAGCTCGTGGATCCTCACAGTTCAACACACTCTCCTTTAACAGTTTCTGGTCGACAAACTTTTCCTTCCGCTGACATAGTACACTACTAGAACACCGAAATTTTATAACATTGAACAGCATAACTGTGTTACTTGGTGTCATCTTATTAAACTTATCTTGGAATTGTTCTGACACCTTTTTCCCAGTCCACCACCATCGAGAGACCAATTTCCAACAACAACTGCACAACACAACTTCCTTTTCACTACTGCAAGCACGTGGCAGCTGGAGTTGTGCCTTTTCAACAAACGCAACCACGTGTTCGAGATGAATGAGTTTCAATACTGTATATTTTGACGCATACTGTATTTTGGGAAAGGGATAAAAACAATTTTATAAAGTGAAATTTATTCGTTTTGCTTAAAATTAAGGTTGTTAAATAAAATTCGAGTAAGAAATTGCGTGCAATTTAAAGATAAAAATAATTTTATTAATAATTTTAAAGGTAGCAATAATGATTTATAACCACAAAATTCTAAATTTTCACAAATATTATTACGAATTTTCACTATTTTCATAAAAATTTTGTTTACAAATTAAACGTCAGGACTTGATAATTCCTAAAAAATTTATCATATTTTTTACTGGTATTATTTCAAATTAAATTCATTTTTCAAGAATTTTAATACAAAATTTATTATTAGCCATCAACAATTCCACTGCTTTTATCTCGCTAGATAAATTATTGTACTAGTAAGTTTTGAATGTCCTGACCAACCAGCCTAATTTTTCATTACACCCATGGAATTTTAATATTCTTAATTAAAGTTTGATATTCTTAAATTTTGGAATTCTTAACTAAATGGCATAATTATGTTGCGCTAAGTAATTCAATATAATGTAAATGTTTCGGTTTACATAAATTATTTTTAACTCCTGTTTCAAAATAAAATAAAAAATAATAGAGAAATAAAAGCCACTAAAGAATTTTAAAGGATTACATAAATAAAAATAAATTAAATTCTAAAAAACAATAGACTGAAAATAAAATTACAATTTTTTATTAGAAATACTTACAATTTTTTACTAGGAAATAAAATGATGTTTTTCTCCACAAAAAAGGAGACAGTGGTGTTCTTTCCATTTTAAAAATAATACACTTATTAATATAATTTTTATAATTAAAATTTATTGACAAAGATTTAAAAGACTTTTCAGCATATAATATAAAAGATATATTTATATTTCGCATAATATATTTAAAATGTTCATACTCCATGTATAAAAATATATATACTAATAAAGTTAAAAATTTAAACTATGCAATTAAAGAAACTGTAAAAAGCAACTGGAAAATTTGATGGGTAAATATAGTGGCATGAAAATTTGTCCATCATAAATACATTAGATTGCATCAGTGAAGAAAATTATTTAAAGAAATACTTAGAAAAAATTAACAAATCCTTTTGAAAAAAAATGAACATAATATTTATAAAAAAATAAATAGTGTATTAAAAAAAACAGAAATATCTGCGTTTGTATTTATCTTATGTCATAAACTTGTTCTTTACTTCATTAAAACAAAATAAAATAAGGCATTATTAAGTAAAAATAATCTTCATCTATTTTTTAGATATAGTTTTTAATTAGTTTTTATTTCTTAGTATTTTAGCGGTTGGCTTAATTTTTCTAAAAATAAATAGGAACATAAAAAATATTTTACAGTAAATAATTAAATCTGTAAAGCATTTCTGAATTATCTTTAAATCAATAATTTAATAGCTCGTTTAAAATGTTACTTAAAGTAATTAGGATTAAATTCAAAGAAACGAGAAAATGCAACGAAATAATTATCATAAGTACAAAACTAAATTCATTCCGGAAATAAAAAATAAAATAAAATAAAATCCGGATCTTAAATTTAAATTGTTGCTTAAATATTTTATCAGCATATATTAATACTTAGAAATAACATTTTAAATCACCCAGAAATTTATTAAAGAAATTAAATTCAGACTTTGGAATTAACTTTAAAGTAAGGAAAGTAAATAATAAAAATATTTAATTAATTTTATAATGATTTCCAAACAAATTAAATGAGGATTATGAATTTTGCTTTGTACGAAGGATGATATATCGAATAAATTAGATAAAGAAATCCATTTTCTTTTGTTTTAACGAATTACATTAAAAAAACATTCGATATATTATTCAAATCTAGAATCATTTTGTAGTGAATGATTTCCAAACCTTTAACAGAGATTATCTATATCTTTGACACCTGCACTGGTGTCTCTCTGAATTGAATTTCTCAGATGTCTCAATCGTTTGATCATTCTCCACAAAAAAGAAGTATTTTAATTCACTTTGAACTTGAATCATGAATAAATTTAAAAAAACATTCTGATGTAATAAATAATCTGATGAAATAAGAACGTGAAGTTATTTTTCTGTTACTTACACTATCTTTAATAAAGGATGTAAATAGTGTATGCAAATTACTCTAACTGAAATTATCGCAATTCAAAAAAAATTCGAATTAACCGAATTCACTTTTGTCTGTATCCCTGATGCATAATTATTCTTTTAAAACTGCATCATTTGTTCGTGAAAAATTGAATAAATATTCTAATTTTCGAATCTATGCTGGCATTCTAGAATTTGTTTATTTTTTCTCCTATTCAGCTGTGTAACTAGGTAAAATAGGTCCAGAAATACTTTTTCTCTTCTTTGTTATAATTGGTAGTATAAAGTGAAATAAATGTTCTCATAAAAATAGTACATGGGCTATTTCTACTTCTTTTTATTCGACTTGCCGTTTTTCTGCTGATTTTAAATCATTTTGGTTTTAAAACATTTAGTTTTAACAATGATGATGTTTTAAAGCTGACGTACTATCTTTATATGGTGATATACAATATTAAAAGTTCAGTAAAACTTTCTAGAGGCCTATTGCTGGATCAGAAGTTGCGAAATTAGGTAGATGTTTCTTTTTGCATTGTGTTTGATTAGCAGATGCTCATTATAAAATCCTTTTCTATTTTTTTTTTTACATTTTATTATTATTTTATTACCTTCTTTAATTTAAAATTTGTTCAATTTCTAATTTTTATTCCATATTTTAGAGTGAATTATTAAATATTTTTCATTTTTACACAATTTAAAATTAAAATTTAGCTTTCCAATTATTATTGTTTAATTTTCTTTAATTGTTTCTTTGATTTTAATTAATTTTCAAAATAATAATTGAACCGGCGCTTGCTTCAAAACTTCAATGCTAAACAAATAGCCGAACAATTATTACTCCTCAAAACAATATCATTTAAAATATCTTCTCATCATATTCTTTAGAGACAGTTTTCTTCGACAAAAAACCCGTACTAAAATTGAAAAGTTAGCATAAAATAATATATATATATAAATTATTGTCATTTGTTTACTATCCTATTTGCAAAATTGAAATTGCCTATTTTATTTCTTATCTTTGATATTATCTTCTAGGCTTCAGAATAAGCTATTCTAAAATGACATATTCATACTATATCTTAAATATGTTATTGTGCAGAAGTACGGTACAGTATTGTGCAGTACTTCACATTAAAATCTTTTATATTTAAGTATCAAACCTTCATTAATTTCCACAATCTAAATAAGCCTTATCTATGAGTTTTTCTCTGATCATTGTTTTATAGTGTAAGTAAATTGTCATTTGTAATTATCATAACTTCGACACAATGACATATTATTCTTACAGTGGTATTCACATTATTGACTTTATGAGAATCCTAGTAACAAAAGGTTTTTTTTATCTATAAACAACATTAAAACAAAAATTAAAAAGTAGCACGATTATTATCTTCCTGAAAATATTATTATTTTTCTTTTTTCGTCTTTCCAGACGTTAAGCAAAAAGATATTATTTATCAATATGTCAAAAGAATGGCACGATGTCTATCTAAACCAGAATCTAAATTATAGTGAAAGCTCATACGATCTTGTACCTATTTTATATACTCTGCTAAAAATGAAATGCAGATAAACTTACAATTCTAAAATTATAATAAAGCTATCATTTCCTTTATAGTTATTTCTCTACCTTTGTCTGATAGTCTAATAGTGTACCTTACATAGAATAAATTAATTTTCTACAATTTACACATTTTATCTTTATGAAATAAGCGAATTCTGACACAGCTCACTGTAAAGCCACAAAATTTTCTCCTCCGACACAATAAGCTCCCGCCACTTCACTTACAAATGATACATCAATACTTACTTTAAAATTAAAAATGAAAGATTTTATAATTAGTAATTCATTCGCTGAAAGATCTCTTCGCAGTAAACAATACCGGCCACAGTTCGACAATCTCTTTACAATTATACACCCCGAACTTATTTAAGCTAAGCGTCCGCTCTGTAGCTCTGTGGAGAAAACGTTGCCCTGTCCCTTCTAGTTAATCTCCCAGTGCACTCTCCCCCTCGTTAAGAAGATTATTATCTGCAGTATTATTGTAGACACAATACTCCCCCCATTAGTGAGAGATTTTACCCGGCAGTAGGCATATAATGGAATCAATTGTTGTAATGAAGCATTTATACTCGTGATCTATGCCTTTCATCTTTCAAAGCGCGGGCCGGAGCTTAAGCAATAACCCACTGAGTGCTTGTTGGAAGGTCTTAGCAACAAATTTTCAGAAGGAATCGCCATCTCGTTCCAGATCCTGGAGCAGTTTAATGCAGCCAATCGTAATATGACCTGGTAATTATTAGAATTAATATTCATAATGTGCAATAATTCGATTCATTTGGGTAGATATATTTTGAATACTATTTTTTAAAGTTGATGATAAGCAAAGATAAATTTCTGGTATATATCCTTTATATAAATAAAAAAGTTTAACAAACGTTTTAAATAATTTAAAACATTTTATAATTCTGAAATTGCCTTCTCTTATATTGATATGAAAATTTTGGATTCATTGAATTTTATAGATCAATTTCTAGTTTTCCACGATATCAAAGTTGTAGTTTTTGAAATAATTAAAAGAAAATGGCATCTTTTGATTTCCATCGTACAGAACCAAGCGGGACAAAAGGCTCTACAGTATAGTTACGATACTGAATGGTATTTAAAATATCGAGCAATTTCTTATAAATATCCTATAATATTATCAAAAATTGTATAAAATTTCCCATTTTTTTTTTAAATCTTATTGTAAGGAAGTTTTTCAAATAGTTCTTATGAATGCCAGCCTAATGAGAGCTGAACTTTAATGATTACTTGTTAAGAAAAATGAGACCTCTGAAAAATATAAGAATTTGCGTTCTATCAACCTATATCAAGAATTTACATTCTGTCGGAAGCTCTGGATATATTTATATATGAAACTTCTTTTGGAAAACTTTTTTAATTTAATTACTAATATAAATAAATCAAAAAAGCTTTCCAAACATATATAAACAGCATTATATATATATTGACATACATACATACATTTTGTATTTTTTATATAATAATTGCATAATATAAAAAAGATCAATGTTATGATAACTGCATAAGTAAAATATAAGCTTATGGGTGTTATTATTTCATAGCTTTTTTATGCATCGTCATAATGTGTGAGCTTTGAAAATTTGAGCGAAGATTTAAAAGTTCAAGATTCGATTGTAAATTAAAGCTATAGCACGAAAAATATACTTAATGCTTAATTGATGCTTAATATAGCAATTAACTCCCACTTCAACCTTAGCAGACGAATTACTTAATGACCTGTCTGTCATAATAGTATTAAGAGAACTAAAATATATCAACAGAGGTTTTAGGAATTGGTCCATATCAAGCCTCTTTCTTTCCTATGCTCTATATTCTCTTAACTTTTGTGAAAAACATAATCCTAATATTAATTAGCCAACACAAGGTAGAACTTCCTTATCAATAAATCGATTTAGTTCTCTGGAAAGGATATAAAATAATCTCCATACGTTGCTTGGCATCTAATAAAATCAGTTGACTGAAGAGCGAAGCTAGTGCTAGTAATATGGACCATCAAAGCAGAGCCCTACTTATGAACGAAAAATTAAAGAAATTTCCCTTTCGCCTTTAGCATTTGGACTGTTGATCCTTAATATACTATTATGTACCGCCACAGAAACCTGCGACGACCTGCATGGAAAATTTTATTTCATTTTATATTTTATTTGTCTGGCTATACAGCAGAACTTATGGTATGAGCAAGGAATAATTGAATAGCTCTGTTCATTCTACTATAATTCAATGAATAATTTAAAATGTTTTATATCATGATTATAAGCACTTATTCATATCTCCGAAATCCAACAATATGTAAAACATTTCTTGGTCCTACTACGAAAGATTTAATATTCAAAACATCACTTTCAGTATTATTTGTTGTTAGTTTTGATTCAAAGATGTAAGTCTAAAAACAGTTAAACACAATTACAACAACAGATACCGATGCAACAAAAAAAGATTCATAATCGATTTATATTGATCCGAACTTCCTCCGAGCAAGTCTACGACATTCTGTAAAACAATGCCTCACCTTGACACGTTATCATCAATTAAGTACACCACATCTCACAATCACTGAATTCCAAACACAGATTGTCCCCGACGAACCTCCGGAAGACTCGATTCCAATTTTAATCTACTCGTCAAACGAACAGCGCTGCTGCCCCCAGTATCGTTTTAAAATCAAAATCCAAGGCGTAGTTTTGACAGTCGACTCTGAATTCCATTACCATTCCTAGACATTAATGAACATTTTATGTATACTTTATTAATCCGGCTGTCTCCCTTAGGAAGACTAATCTCGGAGACTGGGATACACTGGCATTCCTCCACGCTAAGGACGTAAATTGGATTTACGGTGCTTGGGCCTTGTTGATTTAAGCAATAGAAAGCTCTTCGGAATTTGAATTCCAAGATTAAAATCGTGTTGCCTTATCATCGCTGAAGATTCATATTAGATCAGATTTCAGGGCTCTCCTCTGAGGGAGCTCGTTAGCCGAAAATTATAGGCTCACGAGCTGGATTGCCTTCGAAATAATATTCGAGGATTTGGTCTTGGACTGGGATGAAGTTAACTGGGGGACTCTAGGGAACACTTGTGTGTCATTAACAAACAAAGCAGTCTGAAAGGATTGGGGGATGGAGTTAAGTCAGTGATTATTTTTTAGAATGGTTATTAAGAGGAATCATGTTGGATCATAGAGGACGTTCATCCTTTTTTGTAGTAGATATTAAAAAATGCTTATTGGATACAGTTAGAAATTTCATAAAATTTGGATAAAAATGTGACTACAAGTACAAAACAATTTATATATACAAAATTATTCATATGAATACAAGCTGATTAAGAGATATAGGGTGATTTTAAAATCTCTATCTTAAGATTCGATTATTCGGGTCACTTTCTATCACAGACTCTGTTACCTGTGCTATCACATGTATGGTTGAAAGTGTGATCTGATTTCCCAAAAATCAAAAGACTCTGATGTATTATAACTAAAATATTTATTTACAAACATATATAATTAATATAAATTAAAATATTATGATTAATAGTGGTCCAATGATATGGAATGATGCATATGTATATACATAGGACACAAAAATTATTGAAGATCCACCATTGCAACCAGGAGAAAGCAAACTGAGAAGGAGTCAAAGTTCATAGATAGTAGGAACTTTCTGAGAGATATAGAGAATTTCTATCCCATTTTTGCTATAAATTGGGGAAGTCTGGTAGGCTTCTCAATAGAATATTCCAAATTTTGCAATCGAAATGGTTGGATATTCAGGTTTGGATAGATTGTTCTGGAATCGCCTCACTTTAAAAATCGAAAAAAGTGTTACATATTTTAATAAAGCCAATGACCTTTTTAGAAAAGTTCACAACGTATGAATGGGATCTAATTTTCAAGACGTAAAATTATGTTAAAAGTTGTTATCGAAATAGGATTCTTCATAACTAAAATTTCTAAAAAAAAGGAATAAAAAATCGTTGGTTGAATTCCATTCTTAAAACGTTTAGTACTAATTTAAGAAAATGTCATTTTTTTCCACAATAAAAGTGGGTTACGCACATATTTCCAATTGTAATCGAAAATATGTAAAAATTTATTTTATGCTATTTAAGAGCTTTGTGCAATCTCTATTCTTAGTAATCTCACTTAATAATCTATTTTTGGAATATTACCATTTTAAAAAAAGAAAACTCTTTTTCTAAAACTAAAATTAGCATGCCTATTTGAAATTCCTTATTTTAAAGCAATCAATAACCATTTCGAGTAAATGTTTATCGTGGTTTAAAATAGACTAAAATAAAAGTTTTCAGGGATTTGTAATATGTCAGTTTTAGTTGCATGAATATGAACTTTTTTTTGTTTAAAATGTCAGTATCAAAGATATTTTTCTAAATTTATCCAACAGAATGTGGGAAATATATTACTGGGGCAAACTAGAGCTTCCAGTCATCTTTCGTCATAAAGAAAACTGAATGACCTGGAAATCACAATAACATTGTCTAAAACTATGGTTGAGTCCTAAAGACTGGCCATGTACATACTCTCACCCATAGGAAGCACATCCCTCTCTTGATAAGAGGTAACCAGCCCCAAACTATCACCCCTACCACACTGGATACCACAACAACAATGTCACAAACTAAAATTGAATTCTAAACCCTATCACGTGATTGTATAACCTCTCCCTTAGGAGGCATACCTCTGTATTCGTAGAGGGAATCAATTCAGAGGTATGTCTCCAGCTATCACCATCACCAAACCCTCCACCACCACACTGAATGACATAACAAAATTGTCAGAAACTATGATTGAATCCTATAATCTATCCTCTAGGAGGCACATTTGCAATCGGTAGGAGGTAATTAACTCAAATCGTCACTGCTACTACATTATATGTCACTACAATATTTTAGGAAACTGTGGTTGAGTCTTGAAGATCATCACAAGCCAAGGTATGACCCCACTCGTAGGAAGCACATCTCGAAATAGGTAGAGGGCAATGAACTCTAAAATGTCACCACCGCCATATTGAAAGCTTCTCAATTCCATACCTGAAGTGTCCTTGATGGAATGTATGAAAATGTCAATATTGTAATTTAATTATAAAATGTAACAATAGCTGAAAAAGGGAATAATAATTTTTAAAAATAATTAAGAGAAATTTCTCTACTGATAATATATGCCTGTCTTTAACTGCTAAGAAATACGCTAACGAAATAAGTTCAGAGTCAACATCCTATACATAAAAGATATTTAATTATCATTGTGTAGGAGCAATATTTTATTTAAAAAGAAAATGAGAACAGTGAATTCAATAATAATGGCTCGTCATTTTCTTCTTCATAAAGAACACGGTTTCTTCTAGAAAGGCATGAATACGTTTAACAGACTGCTGAACTTTTCGGATTATTTCCAACGCCATTTAACAGAAAATATTTGTAAAAAAAAAGATGAAAAAACGCATTTAATTTCCTTAGACGGGCAGTTTTTAGAGTCATTTTAAAAAGTGTTATTGTCGAAATTTTTCTTAATGGCCTTTTCAGCTTTTTGTTTTGAATTTAGTGCATCTTGGCACTGAAACGAATGAAAGTTTAACTTAACATCATAAAAAATGCATAAATTGCAATTTTTAATACTTGACGAGTTTATTTACTGTTCCGTTCACAGACATAAAAATGTAAGCAAGAAGTTTCATGAATTGCTTTCTTATCAGCTAATTCCTCACAAAAGTAAGTGATTATTGTCTATATATAATATTTATTGCTTATATATCAGATTTATTGATACAATACATAACATTGGAATAACTTGAAGACTTATTGATATTTTTTCCATAATAAAAATGATACTTGATAGCAAATTTATAACGGTCACCTATGCGTAATAATTATTACGTAAAAGTTTTCAAAATTAATCCATAAAAAGTATATGAGGCCTACAAAATGTATAAAAAGAAATGAAATTGCTAGTTCCATCTAATAATCTAAATAGCATATATATATATATATATATATATATATATATATATATATATATATACATTTCGGGAAATGGGAGCAAATAGAAAGGTCTGGATATAAGATAATATATATAATTATATAAAGGTCTATATATAAGATAAAAAGCCCTCTATTAATTTATTATTCTTACTTTACGGGATTAATAGCGTCTTTCTATAGACATATCATCTATTCGTTTATGGTATTTGATTTATAGGGTAAATAGTGAAATTAATTATTTAACAGAACAGAAGAACAGAAAAAAAACATATATTTCTGTTTTAAAAAAGTGATATTTAATTTTTAAAAAATACAAAAATTATTTCATGAATTATCATGTTAACATTTTTTAAAATATAGGGGCAAAGGCAATCAAGCATCGTCCTTTAACAAATTTAGATCAGTAATTGCTTTAGTGGCTTAATTTCCACTTCGACGTTGTGTAAAATAAGGTGTAGGATCGAGTCACCTCTATTTTGAGGACTAGGTATATTTCATATGAAGTGGGTTTTACTGCAGCCGGCTATTAAGACTCCACCTTGCTCTTCAATGCTGCTATCAAGGCTGCTATTCAATTATCCTGGTTGATACAGCAAGGAGGATTTGAAACATTTTTGCTACACTTTAAAAATTATTATGAAGCGTTATATTATAATGTTTTATAATATGGGAGAATTTCTAATCTATTACATACATTTCTTTTCTGGTACTATTTTTATATAAACCTTTTTTAAAAAAATAAGATGAAAATAGTTTCTGGATTAATAACATACAATACATAAATCAGGTGTTTTGTATTTTGTTTTTTTAACTTTCTAATTTAATTTTACCAAAAATAAATATCTGGGATGTTATCTCTCTTTAATTAATAGCTTTGAAACTAATTCAAGTTACAAAACTCTTAAAATTAATTACTGGATTAAACAAAATTAGAATGCTTAGAAATCCGTTATGAATCTTTGTACAAACAAATCATGTATACTAGGTGATCAAAATATTAATAAACATTTCAAATTAATAAAAAAAGGAATGTGTAAAGTTTTTTAAACAATATATGTGGAGGGAAGGATATCATGAATATGAGTATCTCCTTTTTTGAAAAGCAGAGCATTAAAAAATTAACAGAAGAAATTAGCTCCAAATTAATTTCTTATTATTGATGTTTTAACTATTGTTTTTAAAAGAAAAACACTTGCGAATAGAATATTTAATCTGTAGTCTATTTTTTTTCATTTAACTTTTTAATTTTATATAAAAGTTATGATTATCTGGTAAATGATTTCTTCATTCTGTAATAGAAGATTCCTGTTGCATTTCCAAGAAATTCCGAAAATACGAATTAAAAATTTTCATTGATCAAAGTAGAATTAATGAAAAAATAAAGTTGAGTGAAAATATTTTTTTTAAAAAAAAGAGATTATTTTAGTTTAGTTTACACAGTTTGATATAAAAGTTATAAAACAGAAGTAAAGAATGAAGCTCGCAGCAAACAAACAACAAAAGCAGTAAGTCAACAGCATTCTTGGAGAGAAGAAACAAACAATGAAATGTAATTCGGTTAGATCGATTAATAATGTTTTCTAAACTACATTAGTTTTCTTAATGTAACTAATCTTTATTATCTAGGAGAATCGAATCAACCCCAAAACCACTCGTTGAGAATCCTTGAAGAAACATAAATATAAGTATTAATTAAGGCTATTAGTTTCATGTGCTAATAATCTCACCTCAACTGCATTTGGCAAATTTATATCTATATAGAGACATAGCATAATAATATTAACAGCAGCTGCAGATATTTATATAAAATCTACAATCATGAAAGAACAATACAATACAGTTGGCAAAACAAGCTTCTGTTTACGCCATTGTACGCCACTGTTAGTCTAACTAGAACTGGTCTGCTCATAGTTGTTGATTGCAATTCTTCCTCCTTAAAACAAAATAGATGCCACTTCTAAAAAGTCAGTCAGAAACGAAACGTTGTAATTAATCATTCTTTGCTACTAATCAATGTATTTCATTTCTGACACATTCTAATCAATCTTTCGTTTCCATTGCAGTGTTGAGCGACAGCGCTCGGCTCCCCGACCCCAGCGTCCTAGCGGCGAGTTTCACATTGCTCCTTATGTGCCATTTCACTGTGTGGTGATGAACGTGAACATAACCTCAATCAAACAGGCTGTGCGCTCTGGCGCTTGATGGAGGATGGACAGAGCCTTCGTTGTGCGCGCAGGAACTCCAAGTGGCCTTTAACAGGTGATTGCGCTGAGAGACTGGAAGTTGAGAATGGATCGTCTCAAATCATATCAAAGACTACACTCACGCTCATCACGACATCCTAAAGCTGTACTTTCCGACCTCCCCCCGAGGAGTTTGGGCTTCTTCATCACTGCGGAAGAGTTCATTTTTGTCTCGGTGTAGGACAGACATCTCAGCCAGCTCTTTGGACTTCAAGAGACATTCCATGCTCAAAGAATATTTCGTTCAAAGGATGTTTCTCCTGTCCTTCTGTAATCATTCCTCCTCCCCTCCCTTGTTTCCGGCTTTGATGTAAATTGGGGTTGACTGGCATCTTTCGAAATCTATTCAATGTTACGCGTTACTTATAAATGAGATTTAAAGTTAGTTGTTTGTGTGATATAATGTGCAAACCAGATTATACAGATTCGATGCATGTTATTAAAGGTATGTATATAATACTTCACCATAAAATTAAAAAGTGAACTCTTCCAAAATGGGGTTTTGCTCTTTATTTTTTTTTTTTAAATGCCACACCTAACCAGTTTCACAGTTTATTTTGTAATCTTTAAAAAAACCTGTAATATTAAAATTCCATAAGGCTTCGTGAAAATAAGATGACTAGAACCAAAGCTTGATAAAATTACTTACATTTTAGCTTATTTAAAATTTATTCCTAAAAGAAAATCAGATTCGTTATCATTATTCTTATAGATTTGTGTAGTTACAAATAAATAATAAGAAAAATATTTATACTAATTGAATGCTAATTTGGCAATACGTCATATGGCGTAATATGACATTTAATATTTACAGAAAGGTAACGTTATTTTGTATAATTCATTTAGAAATAAGTAGTACAATATTAAATATATGTTTTGTAACATATTTAAATAATAATTAGTTAAAAAATTTATTTCTGCCTAAAAGATCTCAAATATCAAACATCATCAAAACTACAATTTCACGACATTTTAAGAGTAAAACTCAGAAATAAATAAAAATAGAAACGAGTTATCAAATAGAAACAACGCATTTAAATTTCAATTATTTTTATAAATGAAATTTTGCATATAAAAGTTAAGATACATTCTCTACTATTTTTATCTGTTCTTCAAAAGGCATCCATTTTCTAGAAACTTATAACGTATTATTATAACTTATAATGTATTTATGTACTAGTACATATTTTTCTCTTTTTTTAAAAAATATTGAAACAATTTTAAAATTTATTCTAAGAATAGAGATCTTATCATGAAAAATCAAGTGTTATGTAATGTTTTAAAGTAAAAGAAATAGTAACTTCATACAGTTACAAAAAGAAAATACAAAATTCATAAAAACCTTTACGCAAGCCCATCGCACATTCTAATCTAAACTTAAAGACAGGTAGGCATAGTTATCCGACAAGAAACCCTTACCAAAATGCACATTTCAAAAAAAAGTTGTTTTCTAAAAATATTGCAGGGGAATATTCATTTTTCTAGCATTTTTTCCCTACAATCAAAATTAAAAATTAGCAATAATAACCAATATCACTATGGTTTCAATATTTTGCAACTCAAATTTATGTAATAAAGTAAACACACTTAAGAGCAATTTGCAATAGCTATCACGAAATCCGTAAAATTGTGGTCATTTCTGAATTGTTTATATATACTCAGTTATGTCAAGCCCTTAAATAGTTCATTACTTAGATTAGCGTCGTGTTTCGAAGCTACGGGAGAGTAGAGATGAAAGGTTTCATAATTTTAACCATGGTCAAATTAAGAAAAGTACTCTTTGCGAAAAGTTCACTTTAATAGCTTCATCCTCAAAATTATTCATAATTAAACCGGATTTGATAATAA
>JAPMOQ010063219.1:836767-847977 GCA_026543055.1 Argiope trifasciata
AAAAAAAATCCGTTTTTTAATAATACTTTAGAAAGATAAAGTCTGAAACAACAAAATCTTAATTAGCTCTTGATCAACATATTTTAGTTAAAAAGAAAAGTCAAAAGTGACCAACTTCTTATCGCGAAGAGTAGGCAAGCGAAATTTCGTCAAAAAGGATATATGTATCCCAAATGTTCTCAAAAAAAATGTCGATGATCAATTTCTGAGTTGAAAGAATTCACCTGAAATCCTCCAAGAAACCTCTCCTCCGGTATATTCAATGTAAACTTCACTAAATAACCGAGAAGTAAATTCTTATAAAAGTTTAAAAAAAATCTTTTGAAGATAAAAAAAACTTTAACCGTTTCTTTAAACAATCTTTTATTTAAAGAATGCATTTCGATTGCATTGTTCTTTTTCAATGATATCTTTTAAAACATGGTGGGTCGAATAAAAAAAAATATGAAGGATGTTTCTCAATTCTCAAAAATATATTATTTTATTTTTTTATCGGTAAGTAATTATGAAAATGCTTACGAAAAGAGTAAGCATTTTCATAGGTAGTTCTAAATATGATAGTTCTAAAAATGATAAAACATCGACTTTACTTTTGGAAGAAATTAATAAGTCAGTTTTTCTGTTATACTTGTGATGATATGTAATTCAAAAACTTGAAAATTGTAAATATGAAATTATTTACTGCAGTAAGAAAAAGCGTTTCATTGCTTTCAGATAAATTATAAAAACCAAAGAGTTGGTATCACTTTCGACATATGGAGGTTTCTGAATAACCTTTGAAACGATGCGAAGCTTTGTGGTTAGATTCTTAAGAAATTTTATCGTCCAAATTTGTCCTATAAGAGGTGCATCCCGTCATTGAAATGGATGTTATTCTACCAAATAACATTAAAGGGACTACTGGGGAAAACAAGAACCATCATATTTGCTTAAATACTCGTAATAATCTATGGCATGGAATTAACTGAATTTTAAATAGAGCATATGCCATAATTTTATAAAAATTACAAAAAAATACAACGAAGACATAACTCCAATCTTTAATTTTTGGTGAGTTAATCCTGTTTGCAAGGCATATTTGAAAAAAAATCTATAATTTCATTTCAAACAATCAAAGATATTTAATTAAAAAAGCCTAATTAGGGTATATTATTAAATTATGCATTCCGACATGCAACTTTCCCACATTTCTTTAAATAAATAATTTGAATCAATATACTAAACCCTACATTTTTTATATTAGTTAAATTGAAGCTCCCATTTTTAAGGAATATAATGGCTATTTTAAGATATATTTTAGACGATACTTCCCACTACCAAATTTAACTCACCAGCGAAAGGATATTTGAGCTGCAATGACAGATTTAGTTCAGTCCAAGTCCATTGATTTGTCAAAATCGTTAAATTCAAAAGAGCAAAAACTTTTTATGGTTATTTGGAACTGTAAACCTTAAAAGTAGCCTTCTACGTATAGTTTTTAAATATTATCTACATAACATACAACTTAGGAAATGTGCGAATAAAAAATATGGATTTTGAAACTGTCAAAGGAAATATAGTAGAATTATGATATTATGTTTGGTTCGTCTAGTGTTTTATAATTAAAAAAAATTTCTACATCGTATGGTACCGAATATGCACGCAAAAAATACATTTAGAACTATAGCAATGCATGTGTATAATTCAATAAAACGCAAATCTAGTAAATAAAGCATTAAAATTATTTTGTAAAATGCTTTTTAAAATACTTTAACACCGATCGAAATTAAAGTAAAAAAAATTAGGAGCAATGTTGGAATTGCTGAAAATACATTTTTGAAATTAAAACTGAAATAGAAAAAAGATATTATACAATCACATCGTCCAAATTTATCGATAAAAAAAACTTTAAAAACTTTTACTGATTTCTAATTAATGAACTAATAAATTTTATTATCCTTTCATTATTGTAGTTACTAATAAAGAATTAATTGCGTGACAAATTAATTAATTTCAAAACCTATGTTTGCAAAAAATTTTGAGATTTCTCTTCCTCATATATTTCCTCATTCTCTTTGTATAACACAATTTACAAATAACTTGCTGTCATAAACTTTATCACATTATAAAAGCAAAGAGTAACGCAATAGCATGAGTTACAGAAAACAATGATGAAAACATTTTGAATGGGACATCCAACTTAACTGTTAATGGTGCAACCAAATAAAATGACATAAACACACTATTTGAACTTTTAATCATTATTTTATGAAATCAAAATTTAGAATATAATTTTTAAATAATTGATATTTATCTGTCAACTATTTTTTAAAAAAATTTAGTGAGTAAGATCCTTTGAAACTAAACTTTGGACTTTTTTGTTCTAGGATAAATGATTGAATTTTAACTCATTTCAGGCAGTTTTAATGTTTAGAAAATTTTGGTTCAATACATTTCATTTGTTTAAAAATTAAATTACTGATGGAATATGATTGCAAACATTAAGTTTCGCTCCACTTTGCAGAAGAATTTTTCCATATCCGTGAAGTTGATTTTTCTCCAAAAAATAAATAATAAATAATAACTATAAAAATTGACAATTCGCAATTCGTTTTAATCAAATTTTAAAAATCAAAAGTGGCAGAGCGATGTCTGTGAGGTAGCATTCCTTAACAGGAAAAGTTCTCTAATCTGCATTCACTTAGAGCAAATATTAACTCATTGAGAACTAAACTACATTAAACTGTAAGGGCGCAATACCGTTTCGGATGATAAATAAAGAACATTTGGTCTGGAATATTCAAATATAAATCTCGTTTGGCGTAATCCCACAACAGATGGCTAATTTAGCGCGCGACGGACAGACAATCTTTATTCTCCCTCTTAACGTAATTTATATAACTTTTCAAAATCGTCTGCGCTTTTACAGCAGAAATTGTATGAACAATCCTCCTGGCCCATTTACAATACAGGAATGGCGGATGAAAATAAATTATTCAGGCAAGTCAGTGGGAAGAGCCCGCAAAAGGATAACAATTATTGCCATCGCTACAATATGGTAATTAATGCGAACAAAGTTAAAATCTGGCGGGAGCCCGTCTCCGCCGGTCGAACGCTAATGAAATCGAACATCCCTGACAACTCACTTGGCTGGAATGATCATTCCTGCGCGGGGTCTGCCACACTTGCCGAATTATCGCCACCCCCCAATCAATTAAAAAAGAATAATTTATAGCGAGACGCACAGGAAACCCCATTTTCGATATCAAATTAACGCAATTTCCGATCAATCTTTCCATGGCCACGTGCGTGATTATTTCATTAAAGGTGAAGAGGGATGAGTTTAATTATTTATTGGCGTGACATTTTTGGAATGCCAAGCACGATATCTCTTCCTGCGTTCTTTTTTTAACTTGTTTTGGCTTTTATTTCTAAATCGAACTTTTCTGTAACGTTTTATTCAAAGATCCACCCCACACTTTGCTTATTTGTTTTTTTGACGAAGATATATTTTTTGGAATGCATGGTAGAGCATTCAGTATTATCTTAAGTGAGAACTATTGGTTTCTTTAAGTCATTCGAAGACAACTCAAGGAATGCAGTCTATAGTTGACACAGTTTGAACAGAACAAAATCAGAATTGCAATCATGTGTTGAATAGAAATCTTTTGTAGCGTTTTATTCAAAGATCCGTCCCACATTCCATTTATATGTGGTTTTATTTTATTTGAAAAGATATATTTTTCCAAAAGACATGCTAAAATATTTGGTATTATCTTAAGTGAGTACTATTGGTTTCTTTAAGTCATTCGTCGTGAACACACGAAATGCAGTCTACATTTGAAGCATTCTATACATTCAGGCAATGAAGTCACAATAAAATTATAACTTCAGTCATCTGTTGGTTAAATGTCTTTATATTTTTTCTCTATATTCCATTCCTTATATTTCTGACAAAGTGCATATAAACCATCCTCAATCACAGGATAACTTTTTGCCTCTGTTTAAATGAGTGTGTGTCAACGTTTTACTTTCTCGTCACATAGTATAAAATATAGTATTCGAAATTTTGATGAATCTCCACATTTTTGACCTCTCTGAGTTCGAAAATCCCTTGTGTGGAAAATACCCGTCTGTCTGTTTGTCATAACAATCTCAACAATGCTCTGAGCCGGGTGGTTAAAATTTGGTGTATGGTCTTTCCATCAAATTTACATATTTCTATCAAATGTAAGTAAAACATGTCCAGAGGAAATCTGTCGTTCGACTACTCTAATATAAGTTAAAACAATAATCACGAAAAGACAGAAGATGGACAGATAATATTAAATTCTCATATTTTACACTCATAATGTAGGGACCAATTGTTTTGAAAAAAATCCAAATTGCTTATTTGTCGTCGTGTATTTTCAGAATAATGTTGACGCAATAACTCAAAACAGCAGTGATTTCATAAAATTATATTTATTGGAATTCCCATGCAATTTTCTGTCAAATCTCTTTTAATTGATAGAGGAAAACGGGTCTAAAGCACAGATAAATTCAATTTTCGGATACCATTACCAGCATGTCAGGTATTAATCGCCACCAAACCCGCCAAATATGACACGATAGATTTAGTAAAAATTGCCAACTTGAAGCCAAAAGTTAATATTTCGTATTATTGAACGCCAGAGCCATGAAAGGCCTTCTCTACATGGCAAGTTTATAAGAGTGCGTGCGAGAATGTTGAAAGGAAACCTCCTCAACCAGTTTTATTATATTATGAGTTCTCAGACATATAGGTAATGAAAACTGAAAAAAGAACTGTAAATTGGATCTCATTTTGAAAACTCCTTTTTTCATACATTCACAATCTGATGGTTTCATATCAATTCAGATGCTACTCATGAAAACGAATTTTCATTTTCTTTTTGAAAGAGATTGATCTCATTTCAGCATTCATTGTGGAAGTGGGACATCTACTAGACAACAACTTTCATCTATTATACTACGCATGAACTTTAATATAATATCTTCAAATACAAATAAGTCTAAAGTAAGAACGATCACAAATCAGAATAAACTTGAGTTTAAAGGCAAAGATAAAGAAGTCTTGGCAGTTGCCGACAGCGAATTTCTCTTTATCACTGAACGATCAGGAATTATAATATTCATCATGAGAAAAATTTCCTTTAACAAAGGAGCTAAACAGCGGTCCGCTGTTTCTCCTAAATATAGAAAACAATTTTTTTTTCTATTGGAGAAAGTTTCTTACCTTTTTTAAGAGACGATAAATTACTAGACATTTCTAATAAAACCTAATAGCCAATCGCAAACTTCTACAATTAAATAATGAAGGAATAATCCGAAATTACAAGAGACGGTGAAGAACAACTCAGACCTTCTCTCTCACTGACTTGAAGCCTATTTTATGAAAGTTCAGTAAAAGTTCTGCTGCTTAGATATATGAAATGTTTCATAATTTTTAGATAACTGTGAATAGTTTTACGTTGTCTGAATAGTAGTTAAATGACAGACATATACACACTTCTAATTTACAACTTTGTTCCTATTATATCAGGGGAAAGGCAATTTTTTTTACACTACATAATTTTCTTTCTCTTTTTATTATTTTTAAACGATTATTGACATTTTGTGGTAAAATACCGGCAGATATATTTGGTTGACATTTTCTTTAATGTTTCATTTAATCTTGCTTTCAAATATAGTTTCTATTTTTTTAATTATAAAATAATCGTATTTTTAATTCTATTCCTAGTATAAAAGTTTTTTCAAATATTTTCATATTTTCAAATATATAATTTTAAATATCAAAAATTTCATTTCAAATATTCAAATATTTCAAATAATGCTCTTTGAAATATGCACACATAGCACATAAATTGGATTATGTAATTTTTATATCTTTTTCATCGATGGAGTGGTTAGCTAAAATTTTAAAAACACTCAATAATTATAGTTTCAAAATTATAAATTAGCTCAATAACCTAGTACCGTAATTAATACAGGTAACTGAACTTGCATAATTATACAAAATAACTAAAAATGCAGTTAAATCTTTACATTTAAATGTTCTCGTTTACAAACACACAAAGTAATAGGCAATGAATTTTTTTGCAGTTTTTATTCAAAATTTGATTTAAAAAAATCGGTAATTTTATTGATAAAAAATATGTTCTATTTCATTTGTGAAGTGTTTGGGTGTTATTTAAGCATTTTTTTATATTTCGTCTGATTTTTTAATTAATTGGCCATAAAGAAAATATGAATTGGATATTAATTTTTATCAGCCATCATATTTATATATCCAAGAACGGATAGAAAGACAGCATTTTAACTACGACGTCCATTTAAAAGTTTAATTCTGACCATAATATAAATTCAATTGCAATTCTATACAAATAACTGAAAGAATTTAATTTATCCTATTCTTATAAATTATCTTCTTTTTGAACTTTTTTGGGAGAAAGCGAATAAAAAGAAAAGCACTCCAGCGAGTATTTACTGTATTTTCAGTACGTACTAATTTTTTAGAAGTTTATTTTATCATTTTAACTCAGACAAAAACTACTGTCATAATATCACTTAATATTCAATAAAGTCAAAATTCCTAAATATTTAATGAAGTCAAAGTTCTGAAATTTTTCACAAATCATAGGAATAAAAATAAAACCAATCATAAATTTCAATGAAATTCTCGGAAAGGTTTTAAACTTCCCCTAAACTTTGATACATGTACAGCACAGAATTTCCTACTTTGAATTAACATCTTTTATTCCATTACAAGAATTAATTTTAAAATTGAAAAAAAAACTATAATTCTATGAAACTCTTATAAGTATGTGAATAGTTCATATTTATCAATATAAAAAATCATGAAAAATATAGCTGCATTAACATTATAAGAGTCAGATTTGAAGACTTGGTGATCATAACACAGGCAAGAGAGCTTTTGATTTATTTATGTTTTGTTTGTTTCTCTCATTCAGTTAATTCTTTCGATACTTGATTAATTACTTATAGATATAGTCTTTTAAATTCAGTTAACAGGAATCTAATAAAATTTATGAAACAGAAGGTTTTTGTTTCGGAACAAAAAAAAAGTGTTTCAAACATCGGGAAAAAAATTGTTAAAGAACTTTTTTCATTAAATACATAAAGTTAACGGGTTAGCCTGTACTAGCGGTAAGGTAATACAGTCAATAGGCCACAACAGCAAACAAAGAATTTGGTTACCATGAATACACATATAACAAATACACAGCCGAAACGTACGCAAACAGCACACTGCCGCACTTACAATAAACATCAGCCTACAAATCCGAAGTAAACAACAACCACAACACATAAAGTGTAGGAGGTAATCTCTATGTAGGTATTCTGTACAGTCTCTCCAAACACCTGCAATTCTCCAATGTCTCTTCGCTTTATTTGTATAAAACTGCCGATTCATGATTAAACGAATGACTACTCCACACACGGCTCGATACTGCTTCTGTAATAGATATTAAGACTCGGCGTACAGCTCAATTCACCAATCACTTGAACTCCCCTCAGCGCGTGCACTTCGCTGGACTGATCCAACTAATTAACTAAGTTGTATAACGAGTTCGTTAACTTACTATACGACTTTATACTTCCAGACGACAGTCTTCATCTAGGATTGCCTGCTTTTATAGGTCTTAGGGTCTATATTTCAGGAACAATCAAGTATATTTCAGGTCCTATTGGTTCTACCACCAATATTCTTGATGATTCTTGTATCATCCTTTTTCTTGCCGAAATAACCAAATGATAGCCAATTATATCATCAAGCCACTGATCCCCCAGTTAGCACAATCTGTTGCACTATATTGCACAATATTATGCGATACTTTATGATATTAAAAAATAGTCCACAATATTAAACAATATTGCGAGTATTGATCAATGTCATACTATATTGCACAATATTTGTGTGCTACTAGGGCCACATCCAATAGAGCCAATCTTATAACAGTCTTTCAAATGATGGAACTAACCATGCTAAGAAACAATGTTGTAGATTCGTAATAATAATAGTAATCTTTATGAGCCATTCTTGGAATTAATTTTCTTACCTTCCTTTATGGATAAAATACACTTACTTATTGAACATGTTTTGGTAATAAGGGATTGAGAGTTACAAATTTTGCAGGAGAATTAAACTTCTTACAAATTAGCACTGAAATGGAAGGAAAAGTCAAACAGCTTGTTTTCACAAAATGTGTACTAATTGTATGCAATCGGGGAAAAAACCAAAAGCGCATTTTAAAATATTTTTCAAAATGTAGTAAACCATTTGTCCAGGTTCAGTGGAGTCAAAATTAAAGATAACAACTAATTTTTTGCCTTCGATATTTTATTTTGTCATCACGCCCTGAATGAATTTAGCATTTAATTTTTATAACCTCGAATGTATGACTTAAAAATTTTGTTATTCGAGTTGCTACTAAAAGTTTTCTTTAATATATTGCCAAAATAATTAGTTGCTTATACAGATTTCATTGTGTTTCAGCAAAGATTTTATTTTAGTATAATAATAGTATTAATACATGATATTATAATTATTATTTACATCATAAAAATCATTTTCAAAGTAAAATTAAGAATTGAATTTCATGACGAATTAGAAAAATTTTAATGAGGTAATCCATTCAGATATTGTATAAATTATAACATTATGAAGTAATACACTTAAGATTTTAATCTATAACATATTTTTAATATTAAAATTTTAAGCAATATGTTTTATTCGAAATTTAATCATTTCCAATTCAAATTTATGGGGAGTTGATACAGAAAATAGGATAAATAAATGATGTAAAACTTCTTAAACAGCATAAGATGTTTATAAATCAAAATTTGAAATTTAAAAATATTACACCGAAAATACAATTAAACCAAGTTATATAAAATATTTAATTGAAAATTGTGTCGATCATCAACCATGGCGTATTAGCTTGTCGCCAAAAGCAGCTAGTTTATATTATATAATAGCCATAGTATTTTTATATTGAATATTAATATTAAATCCCAGAGGAATTCGAATTATCTTGAAGGAACTACATTTTGGTGATAATAATTTTAATGAAACCTACTTCTATACTGAAAAAAAAAAGATGGAAATTCCTTTAGCAAAATTTATAATGCAAAATTTCCTTTACATACAGAATGTAATGATTGACACAATCTTTGCAAACAAATGCAAGATAGGCAAATCAAACGAAAAGTAATATAATGCATTAATATTTCGAACAAGAGGTTTGAAATACATTGCAAGTAGAGTTTTCATCGAATTAAGGAGACATTTGCTCTTAAAATAAGTAAAACTGGACGAAAACGTGCAATTTTATATCATTTCGTCATCCAAATATGTGTATATATTCAACTAAAATAATGCTTTTAAATCGTGTTGACCAGTAAAATAAATAATTGAACAGTTAAATGAGAAAAATTACATCTTAAGGACTTTTCTCAAAATGATATTGTAATCAGATTAAATTTTCGGCATTTTAATTTTTGAAGAAATTAAATGAAATAGATTATAAAGATCTCTGTCAAACATTAAAAGAAAATGGTGCATGTATTTTACGTTTTGAGTGTTTCCTAGAACCTTAAAAGTCAATTTCGGTTCAGAAAAAAAAATTCTTTTGAAAATTCAGTAAGTGAGAATCAAAATATTTATTTAAAAAAATAGCATTTAATTGGAATCATAAAATTATACATAATTTTGTTTCCGCTAAATTTACATTGGGTAGTTCGAAAAAAACAATAGAAAAATATCAATAATTAAAAGCCTGAAATGTTTTTTTAACAATGATATATTTTCCTTTAAAATGTTATTAAGAAATTTAAAGTATTTATATTTTAATACAAATGCATAAGACATCACCAAATAAAACAAAAATATATATAACTACATAAGAATATTCAATCAAAATTTAACCGAACCTCCCAATTAATTAATAAAACAAAAAGGGAGAGAACATACCAGCAACAGGAGAAGAAATCTCACCATATCATCCCAACTGCCATCCCAATTATAATACAGTGTCTGACAAAGAAAAAAAAAAGATAAATGTAGTTTCTGAGAGCTATCTATTTCACTAATATTTCCCTCATCTCTTTTTTTATTAAAATATTGATATTGCAATAATTTTTGGGAAAATCCTTATTGTTTAAATTTTTAATTGTGATTTTGGTTCTATTGTGTTCCTTTTTACTTAGCTTATATTGTTAAGTAATTTAGATTTATCTGTATTTTAGTTGCATCTGCATTTGCCCTCACTAAATACAATGATTGGTTTCCTAAAATTTTAAATTTTAAACTTTTTAGAATCCGAAATTTAGTTTCGTTTATTTAATTATATTAATTTAGATTTATTTTATAAATAGTTTTTATCTCATTTACATTTCATGTTTTGTGAACTTTTTGTTGTTTAATTCCGAATTAAATTTGAATTTCGATTTGAAGATCACATCAGATTACAGAAAAAAAAAAGAATTTGTCGTCAACGTGTTTAAAGGAAATAAGTGTTGTTTTGACTTTTTCTCTCAGTTAAATGGAGAAAATACCAATGTATGGCAGATTCTTCTTAACTGTTGATATAAATTACGAATTTTCATCAGCGTTCTCAATAATCTTTGAGAATATTATATCTCAAGAATATATAATAATGCTTTAAATATAGCTTTAGCTGATTCATTTTATTTTTTAATCATAATTCACTGTTTCAATAAGAAATTTTGTTCGAGTTAAAACAGCGAATTTGATATAATCTGTTCTTAATAAGTTATTTTTTATAGCAATCAAGATTTATTTTATATTATAATCGCTTTATTAGAAAATAACAATAATATTTATATAACTGAAATTTTATAATAACAACTAACCTCTAGTTTCATGAAGAGTAAGTCAAAAAATAAGAATAAGAAATTTCAAAAGTTTGAATTGCCAGACATCTAAGGAAATCTTAGATTTGTCAGTGGGAAGACAGTATTATTACTTTATTTATTTATTTATTTTTATAAATACTTGAAATATTATCGATATCAGATTTTTTTTTATTATTCGACATTTTAAACAACAAATATTTTAAATAACAAAATTCGACATTTTAAATAAAAACTGATTGCACACATATAAAAATTTTACTATTTTACAAATATTACTTTTTTATCATGTTTAAAAACTCATAAATTTTTTT
>JAPMOQ010063219.1:852977-889880 GCA_026543055.1 Argiope trifasciata
TTTTTTCTTATTTTCTTTGGATTCTATCACCGCCTTTTCCTATTATACCACGACTTTTTTGTCAGTTTTTAAATAAATTATGCATTTTGCCACAATTTCTGTAGACTCAAAAATGTACATATAAAGCTTAAATTACATATATTAAAACTAAAAAACGATTTTTTTTTTTCATGGATGAATCAGAAAATAATTTTTCTAAATAAACCAATTTTTTAAATAATTTTATTTACTTACTTGCATTTTCATGCTTGTTACGATGGGGCTTTGTAATCGATGGTCACTTATTTATTTTTATGTAGTAAAAGTTTAAAAAGTTATTAATTTCTGATGGTAATGCTATGTTTTAATAATTTTATACCTCTTAATTATTATTTATGTATTAATTTGTCTAAAAACTGATATCAAAGAGCTAGTACCTTCTAGAAATTATTTTGAAAGCTATTGATTCTGTGGCAGACTTTAAAATATAAAATATATTAAAGACTAAAAAATGGATAGTAAAAAGTTTTATGCAAAATTTTTAAACGTAGTAAAAAGTAAAGTATAAAAATAAAAATCAGTACCAAAAAGAAATTAAAAGGCAACATAATGCTCAAACGATATTCTTGGCTATTCATTGGAAGCTAAAATATATTACAAAGCTATTAAAATCCCAATTTATTTAGAATATTTCTTACATCATCTCATACGTTTATAGTTTCGTTTTTATGCTTGTTTTTATTTTTTTAAATTAATTCAAGTAAAAAAAAATTGAGAGTATTATTAAAAAATAGGAAATACTTTTTAAAAAGAAGAAAATTAACAAAGAACACTGGAATATTTGTTATCTTAATAACGTACTAATTTAAATACGCTTTTAATGAACAAATTAGAAAATTTAAGCTTAAAGACATAAAATATTTAAAGAAAATAATTCAAATTGTATACGACTTTTTAAAATTTGCATTGAAATTTAGTCAAAACTAAAAGAAATTTTATGTGAGCTAGTGAATAGCATTGCGACATCAGCATAATCATGCTGTTTTCCAAACAGATTTAGACTAACTTTTGCCCAAATTAATATTCAAACAAAAAAAAGAAAATTATAAATATAAAAAATACTTTTTTAATTTTAGTACATCCAAAAAGAAAAAAATCTTATTTTTGATCCAAAATTGTGACATAAATAGTAAAATCATCTCATAAAACTAGTAATAAAAACTATAAAATAGCAAAAAGTTAGAAAACTACACCGAATAATATAAAAAATATAAAACTCCTAAACAATCAATGCATCAAAATTGAAAGTACTTTACAAATGTAACTAAATTTCATTTTACTCGAAGCTCTTCTATATGCATTTTAAGCTTTTGGATATTTTTTTCCATTCTATGGTTCTGCATTTTTTTTAAATACACTAATAAGCTTAAGTACATTCTGTCATATTTATTGATTTTGTAAATGAATTCATGCTATGAAATAAAAGCTGAAATATTTTTAAATGTTACTTATCATTATACTTTTGTTATTAATTTTTCATTTCTGCCCTACCATTATATTCCTTATTTTAATTATAAACAATGGTTAATTCACATAAATACATTTTATTATTAAACATGATATTAATATATTTCGAAAACTAATATGTCAGAAGTATACAGATTATTTGGAAAAATGTTTCAGATGTAGATTTTATTAGTTCATTTCATTTTTATTGCAGATTTAGAGGTTGAAAAATAATATGCGAATACAGGCTAAATTTTGAAGATAGAAAATTGAGTTAAGAATTGCACATGGATCTACATAACCTCCTCATAGTATAACTATTTGTATTAAATCAAAAGCTGATCAAAAGACTTTTGAGAAAGCGCTTTGAAATGGCTATCGTCATCGGACTCAAATATGTCAAAAAACCTTAAAATTGTACTATGTGTTGAAACTGTAAAAAAAATGCAAATATTATTTCTGAAAATATCTTATACTGACAAAGTAATTCACCATCAAAAACAATTGCACATAAATTTCTCTCTAAAGCGCAGCGAAAACGCATCAAAAGACAAGTATCATCAACTGATGGAGATACGTAAGAAAAGCCATCGTATCAAATATGCATGAAAGTGCTTAAAACTGCAAATAAAATTTGTTAAAAAAATTTCATACTAGCATATGAAATGCATCAAAAAACAGATTAGAAGTAAGTTGAAACAAAAAATTTTCAAAATATTTCAATTATTTCAGAAAACATTTCAAAAAAATCAAAATCATCGACTGCCACAAAAACGGAAAAAAGCATGCACCAAAATAATGAAAATGTATTAAATATCTCTTGTATACGTGCTAGAAAGGCGAAACAACTTTTAAAAGAATTTCACGAATCGTCTTTACATTCTAATTATAATATTTACTCAACACACTCATCATCACAAATTAGAAGTAAACTGAAGCGAAATCTCTTCAAAATGTTCAGAGAAAAATCTTCAAAAGACTCTCGGATCTGTCCTATCAAGTGAAACAGACACGAAATATTCAAGATATGTCGCTACTGCCATTAACACGACTTTATCAGACTACTTGTGGATTGAGAATTCTTAAAATATGACGTTTGACGTAGTTTCAAATAATCAAAATGGAAAAAGTGCATATCTTCATAAGAGCATGATTTTAATAAAGATTATCTAGACTGAGGAGTTTAAATTTTCAGCATATTTGGCAAAAAAAATGAAAGAAACCGACAGTTTCAAAAACGATTGATTTCGAGCGATGATATTCTCATAACTCCATTTTTCCACATAGAGCAGTATTAGGAACAAGTTTTATGGAATTAACACTTCAGTTTATGATGAATTGAAAAAGTAGATCATTGGGAATTTGTCAAAATTCATAACGACATGCTAAAATGTATGCAATTTCCTAACTTAAGATAATCACATAAGGGAATTTTCATCCATCTGAAAATATAAACAAATATCAAAAATATGCGAATGTGTTCCCTTATCAATAATAAAAGGAAATTGTAAGATATGAGTTGTTGTGAATGTGCTTCATACATGAATCGAATCGGTAGTTATTAAATTTAGAAATTAAATTAAAACATTCAAAGATGCTGCAATTTCGTACAAAAACTTCGTGTAATTCTATTAACAGCTCGAGTTTTTAAGAATTCTTAATTGAATAAATGGAATCACATTTTTTAAAACACTGAGTATCAAGTAATTAGTTAAAAGAGAAATAAAAACTAGAGAGAGACATAAATCTATAAAGAACTGATTCGTTAATTAAAAAAATCAGAATTTCATTAAAAAAATTTAAGATACATTGCATTTCTCAAAATTTCCATTTCTCTTTAAAATGTGTAAATTCGTGCTGTAAAATAAGATGCAACAGAATCTCATAATTTCAAAAGCCTTTCGTCTTTACAATAATGATCAATAAATTGATAAATAAAAAGTAATAAATAATTAAATTTTTTTAAAAAATTCTTCATTTACTATATTATTATGCAAAATAGATAATATATTCTATATTATGAGTATATTATGTTAAGTATATTTATAATAAAAACATAATTTGAAAAATTCTTTTGCCGATTTATTACGATTGAAATTTACTAACTATTAAAATGCTTTTGAAGATTTGATTAAATAATTAATTTTAATTTATTTTTTTTAATTTAGAGCTGTTATTAACTTTAGAACTAATTTTAAATTTAATTTTTTAAAATCAGCCTAATATTAATCTACAAGTATTAATGGGAAAATGATGTTATATTCTTAATTTCATCATAATCAAATCGAATTAATCCAATGAAACTGGAGTAAGAATTCTTAGTATTTGATTAGTAAGTTTCTAAATGTTCAAAAATGGAAACATAATATTAAATTAATGACTATACTTGAAAATTTACTTGGAAGTCATAAGTAAATTTAAATTCAAAAATTTATTCAAGGTTTCAAATATCCCCCCAAGTTTAGACTGGGAAATTTTGGTAAATCCATTTTGAAAATGCAGATTTTAATAGTGTTGAATTTTACCAGTGTCGACAAGGAAAATATTATGCCTCAAATAAATTAAATAATAACAGTTTTAAAAGCATATTTTATTCTTAAAAGTACAAAATGTTCTTTTTCTAGCTATTTTCTTCTTTTCATGTAAAATTCGTCACTTTAAGTGTTATGGAATGCATTAATATTTTTCTTAAATTATGACTAGGAGTCAGAATATTATATCAATATGTAATTAAAATAACCGAATAGCAGAAAATGCATTTTTGAAAATATTTGAAATATATAAGAGCTATCTAAAATTATGCAAGATTTGCACATTAGGATATAAATAAAAAAAAATTATAATAGGATATTCACTTTTTTTTCACTCAAAGTTTTATTCACTCAACAAATTCGAAAGTGATTGCCGAAAAATTAAAAACTTCTCTTTCTAATTTAACAAGAAATTACACAATCTAGAAAGTTAAAAATACGCCATTAATATTATTTTTTTTATCATCGTTGCTTACGCGTATTTATTAAAAGTGAAGAAGTATTTTTAAGAATTAATGACAGCTGTTAAAAAAGATGGATTAAAATTTTACAAAAGTTGCAAAGAATACTAAACCTATTGGAAAGTATACAGTTTAGTTTCCAATATGTCTATCGCAGAATGTTGAAACAAAGGTTTTAGAAAGCTACCGAGTTTATTGCCAGAATGCACGCAAATTCCAATTTAAACTCCACTAAAGCTTTCTGTGTTTGAGAGACTTGTATATATTGCATATAATTATTGGACAATACTAGTCATCTTTAATTATTCATTTTTTTTACTATAAAAACTAAATTATCAGAGGTGTCATTCATGTTTTCAGTATTTGCTGCACTGTATTCAAATGTGCGAACTTAAAAATTTATATAATAAAGATCTTTAATGAGTAGCTAGATGGGGTAGTATCGATCCATGATTATATTTGATCTTTTGAAAGATCAAATATAAAGCAGTTAATGTTTGAATATAATCATATTAACTCATGTTAATATTACTTGTTATTCTCGATTCAGATATGTACATTATACATATCTTAATTTGTGAGAAATTCTTTGAAAAGCAGCAAGTCAGATTATTGGGTCGACATCTATTATTCATATGAATAAGTTCCTTCAAACACAAACGCTCGTCAGGTGAAAAAACAGCCAATTTTAAAATATTTCAAACGATCAAAGTTCTTTTTCTTTCGTTTTATCAGTGGTTACAGCTGTTTATTCTTATATGTACATTTGCGAGTTATCTGATCTGACTATTTGACAAAAATCAAATTAATCCGTCCATGATAAGAATTAGTACTCCTGCTTCCTTATCTAGGATAAGCGCGTCTTAACCATGATCTGGGTTTCCCGAGTTCAAGTTCCAGTTCATACATGGTTGTTCTTCCTTCTTTGCTATATCTATTAGCTGTGTGAAAGAACTTCCCTGTAAAAAGGGGTTTGGCAAGAGAGTGTGTGAATGTCATCTTCAAAGTCAGACTTCTGCTCTCGGATGCTCAGGGTCCTTCAACCTCAGAAATTATAGCACAAAATTCGATTTAAAACAGGTAACTACATCAGCAGGTTGGTCTGTGATAAGTGTCATAAGTGACATCGACAGAATTAGAACTTTCAAAAAAGCGAACTAAGAAGCAACGATTTTTACAATATTTCTCGTTTTCGGTTCATGTAATCAGCGATTACTGTTTTCTATTCATGTATAAACATTTGCAAATTTATTTAATCTGGTTTTCTGACATTCGCAAGTTAGATTATCGATTGAAATCTGTTCACAATAAGAATTAACTCCTTTTAAAAGCGATGAGTTACTTTAGAATCGGTTAATTTAAGAATATTTTCTTTTAGTTAATGAAATAATTTTATTAAACCGTAAATTGAAATTGGTTTTAAAATAAAATAATTCGAAACATTTGAAAATGGGAAAAAAAGGATTGTTAACTAAAAGCTTAGAATAAAACTTATACAATTTTAGAGTATCTATTTTGAACAATTGTTTATTGCGTGTAAGTATAAGAAAGAATAAAGTAAAAAGTACACATTTTTGCGCGGTATCCGTTCGATATTTTAGGGGGGAGGGAGAGAAAAAAATTCTTTTCATGAGTGGTGGCCCTTCCCTCTCCAATCAATCGCTCTTGTATTTATGACAATTCTTCGCGTACAGGGCTGGTTTTTTGATCGAACCACGTCCACGGAGATTAATGACTGGTCCCGCGATCCGTCTTTGCGTTCTATCAAAACTTCGACGTTTTTCAAACTTCGCTCGAAATAGCGTTAGTTCAGCGCCATCTATCGATAGAAAGCAACATTAAAAATCAACCTGAGAAGCAACGGTTGAATTTCTTGATATAAAGCGAGATCATAACAGTATGGGTGGTGACCTTACCTCTCCTATGAGAATCTTTCATATTTCTAAAGAAAAGACTTTTAAGATAATTGCACTGGCTTAAAGTATCGAACCATATTTTTTTTATTGAAAAAATATATTTTCTGATCTAAAAACTAAGTCAGAACTTTGTGGATTCTAAAACAGTCTGTATTTTTAATCCATATAAGATAAACATAAAAATGTTATAGTTTAGATAACACAGACAAATAAGAATAAAACTGGAAATAATAATACATCGCCTTTTTACCATAAAATTCTCACCAAAATAATAATAATAATTTACCAAAAAATAATTTAAATAATAATTTACCAAAAAATAATTTAAATAATAATTTACCAAAAAATAATTTAAATAATAATTTATCAAAAAATAATTTAAATAATAATTTACCAAAAAATAATTTAAATAATAATTTATCAAAAAATAATTTAAATAATAATTTACCAAAAAATAATATTCGAGACATTTAATTTAACTCTCGGTCTATCTAGTCATAATATGCTTTTTTCGGGTAATTCTGTTAAAAAAATCCAAAAGAGGATTTATATCTAATTTATGTAAATAAACTGATGTGTAAGCATATTTTTTAAAAAAAAATCCTGAAGAATAATCGTTTTACTTTTTAGACATGTTGAAAACTCAAAAAACAATTCAATAAAATTTGATAAAATCCATATAGGTTAAAAGTTTGAAGGTATAAAAGGCAGAACATATGATAGATTCATTCATTTCATTTCTTAACGTCTTATTAACAGTTTAAAACGTCCAAAAGTTCAAAAATATGTAAAAAATTATTTATCAAAACTTTTTAATCTTGAGATTCATTAAATTGTAGATAATTTGAGATAAATATATACGGAATTAAAATGAAATACTTCCATAATTTTGTTTATTTATTTAAGACTGGCCGCCTTTGGCGACCAGCTGGTTCGCCATGAGTAATGCGTTCTAAAATTTTCAATTAAATCACATATTCATTAGCCTTGAAGTAATTTCGGGCATTGATTGGCCTGAAATAAATATTTTCTTTAAGATGATGGACAGAAAGTTCTAAAAGAACACGTTTTCCTAATAATGTTCTTTAATTTTATAAATCAGTCAGTTTTATCTATCGGTTATGCTTCCAAAATATTAAAAATGTTTTTTTCATTGATGTCGCCAAAATATTAAATATGTTTTTTAAAGAAAGCGAAAAAGGGAAAAAAATTATTGAATTAATGATATAGATATTGCAAACGATTATAGAAATATGCCATTAAGTCGGGATTTCAATGGATATCCTGTCTAAATTCGATCAGGTTAACCATAAATAAAGAAGATTTGCTGAATAAATGATTTAGATATTGCAAACGATTATAGAAACCTTTGCTTTGCATTTATTTTTTTAGAAAATATCACATTTTATATTTCTTTTTATTTTATGCAGTCACGTGCTAGAAGTTGCATTTCTTTAGATTTGATTTGCGATGATAGTTGTTTTTTTATTTGAACTTCCCTCATTGTTTTCCTTTATTTTATCCAGTCAAGTGCTGAAAAAAAATAGTTAAAATATTTCTTTAAAAATCCGTTAAAAATAGAAGCTTGAGATGTACATTAAAACACTGATACCATTAGAAAGCTAATTTTTTTATCTTTAAATTGATGTAAAAATCATGTTTGTGTGATAATATTTTCGGAAGTTATAGCGAAAAAATTTCGATTTTTTGCTAAAATTTTAATTAATTCAAATTCTAATTAAAAATTCGAAGGTATACATGTACCAAATTTGGTAGCTGTAGGTCCAATGGTATGGCCTGTAGAGCACCAATACAAACGCACACACACACACACATTGAGCTTTATTATAAGTATAGATGTTTTTCTTAACATCTTAAATAAACTCCATTTTTTTAAAACTTCATTAAATCAAAAAGTAATAGTAAGATATATATATGTAACGATTTAAAATATTGCAAGTAGATTGTAGTTCGAATACATCAAAGAGACTTTTGATGCTTGTACGTTGTTTTATTTCATCACGAAGAAGAAAGCATGTTTATGAACAGCAAAAGCGAAGAACAAGCACACAACACAAGAAATGAAGGAAAGCGCCTCGATCATTTTATCTCGATTCCTAAATAGCTTATTTTCATGAGCAAAATCTTGTTTACTGTGTTTATAGACTATTAAGCTTCTCATAGGGATTTCTGCACATGTGACTGTCAAAGCAGGGGGAATACAGGGATGTTTTTTGTAAAACTATTAGTTTAGGTCAGCAACGTTTATCAATCACTCGCATCATGGGAATTGCTGACTAAGCAACTTTACAAAGCATTTCTTGAATTAATTAAGTAGATAACTTGGATCAGTAAATAAGGAATATTTTTATAATGAACTTAATATTGGCTAAATTAAGATAAAAGTTAAAAAATTAATTTGAATTTAAATTAGATGTTAAAATATCATCACACACACAGATATATATATATAAATATATATATATATAGATCAAACATTTTTTATGTTAATATTAGCTAGCCTTAGTAGTCAGCGATTTCTTTGATAATATAGAATTGTTTACTTTTTGAACAATTTTATATATATGACTGGAAGTTCTTGTTTTCATCAAGAAAATATTTTTAATCATTGAATTGACAAAAAAACCCATATCATTTTGACATTCACACGCCAGTTCTTTCCATTATGTATGAACTATTTTAAGCTGAAAATGCCCAGATAATCTATCGTCTAACCTCACTTTCTGACCACTTGAGTTCTAACCCCGATATTAAACAGTATATTTCATGGATATCAACCAACGGGAGTAATCTTCCAAAAATTTAGTAATAAAAGTATTACATCAGTGAACTCCTAGCATTGTGCTGAAATACAAAAGTTACGAAATATTGACTTCTGGTGTTAGGTTTACAATTTTTATTGAATCTATCTTGTCATATTATCCTTGGCAAATTTTCTGGCGATTAATCTTTGACATGAGTTTAATAACATCCGAATACATAAAGTGAGTTAAACGCTTTTTTAATATCAATTGAAACAAAAATTTGGCATAAAATAGCATTTGTTGTCAAAAAATTCTATATCAAACTTGATATATTTAAATCATTGCGTTGTTATCATCTTTACATGTTAGTGAAAGTGCAGACTGACAGATATTTAATCTCTTGTTGGACTTGATTCAAAATTTGTAGACGTCTGCACTACAGACATTAAACCCACTTATCAAATTTTATTCATTTGTTTATTATTATTAATTAATTATTCACTCTTCATTTTGTAGTTATCGCATTAATTTGCATTGCAACAGATGGAAGGACAGATTTCTTGTGAACGGATTTTGTTAAAAATAAAATTTCAGGCAAAGAGTACAACAGTAATTTTCGAAATTCTAAAATAATCATGTTTCGTAAACGCCAAAATATCACTAATTTTTACTTAATTATATTCTAATTAAAATTTCCAATACATTTGTTTCTTGATTCACATTTCTAATCTTAAAAATATATTTGTACCACATTTGGTAGATTTAGATCAAGCGATCTATTTTCTGAATCCTCAACATACACGTTATTCCTAGAAATGTGTGCCAAAGTGGATAAATTCTTTATCCTTATGATAAATAATTATATAAATTATCTTATCGATGATTTAATATTAGAAATTCTTTTAAGAAATAAAAGGTTAATATTTCTTAACTTCATAATATTATAAAATCTAATAAAATTATGCTATTTAAGTTTATGAAACAATCCCAAAATTATTTGTAGAAAGTAAAGCAATGAAAGAATATTTTAAACTTCAGCCGCAGCTAATGAGATTTGCATAAGATCTAGTTTACGATGTATTTAACTAGATTAACCTGAAAAATATCATAAATTAATTCATGTATGTATTTTTAGCGTAAATATAATGAAGTTCGACCTTATTTAAGCTTCAGTTATTACATTCATATATTTCCTTTTTTCCTTCATAGAATTAATTTAAGTGGATATAAACCTGTTTAAAATTCAAATGAGCGTATGGAATAGAATATAAATAAAGGGGAACAATTGCAATAACCATTAAAAAAAGCTATTATTATTCTATTTTTTTTAAAAAAATAGTTATGTTTTTTGAATTCTAAGTAATGCAATAGAATTCAAGATAACGATTGGTAGATGAAAAATGTATATAACAGAGTTTAACTTGATTTCTGGAGAAATATTTGCATTTGTCTATTTTAATACGACAGAAACATATTTTTGTTTCCGAAGTTAACATTCGTAATAAACATAACTTGAGATGAATTCTAAATCAATTGGTAGAAATAAATTGTAACCAATAAAAAAATTCTTAAAATGTTTTTACTTAGAGGAAATTTAATATATTTTGGCTCGCGTATTTTAGGAAGAACAAGACAGGAGTACAAAAAAAGTATAAAAGCGATTTTTAAAAGAAAATTTAATAAGTGTACTTAACAAAAGAAATCTTTATTTTAACCATTTTCTACTTTCCAGCTTTTTTATTTACAATTAATTATTATAAATATTATACAAAGGGTGTTCAAATGAAAAGCCAGGAAGGGTCGAAATAACATAACCGTTAGCGTATTTGTCTATGCCGCTATGAGTTAACGTAGCGAGACGTCTAAGCATGTGATTGGTATCTCCGGAATAGATCAGAGTATGCGCAAGACTCTTATAAAGAGCATCGTCAAATTGATGCTGCTTATTGAGCACATCAATCAACTCCGATTGATACTCTAGAGCAGAAGAACCTTTAATTCCGATGTGTATTGTGTGCCTCTCCGAAGACTACGCAGGTCTATAAAGAACAAAAGACCGGGGCTACTCACAAACGGTATGGTTTTGCTCCATGATACGTCCACACGTCTCCAGTTGCACACACGCGGAACTGGCCAAGTTTAAGTCAGAGCAGCTGGACCATCCACCCTACAGCCCAAACATGTCACCCTGAGATTTCCATGTGTTTGGTCTCCTGAAAAAACATTCAAAAGGGGAGCGCTTCAACTCTGACTGCGAAAAGGAAGCTGTGAAGGACTGGGTCTCTTTGCGGCCACATGAATTTTGTGAACAAGGAATCCTTCATCTCTTTAATCAATGGAATAGTTGAACTCAGGTCTATGATGTATATTTTCAATAAAGTCCTCATTTACCCCCAAAATGTGGTTTCGTACCTCTTTTATTTCAACACGCAGATACAAAGGACTTTTCTAAAATTCATTACCAGACAGTACCATGGAAGGAATAATTAAATTAATTGATTCATTACTAATTAAGTTCCAAAAATGTTAAAATTGTGCATTGATAGCGGAAATACACAAACATAAAAAATATTCAAAGCTTATTAAAAATTAAAGTAAAATCTATAACAGAATTCTAACTGAAGAAACATAATTCATCTCTGCATAAAATTTATTGGTAGCCATAGCTAATGAGAAATTGGATTAAATAGTTTTTTAAAAAATAAAAATTTGGAAAGAGAACGAAATTAAAATATAGAATGCATGAATTTTAGCTTAAATTTTTTTTAATTATCTTTGATAGTAATTGCTATTTTTCATTAACCACGAGGAACAATATTTAAGATATATGCATACAAAAACACACCAAAAACAGAAAAAAAATATAGAAAAACATAAACAACATTAAATTTCATAATTCATACCTCGAAATTCACTGAGATTATTTTAAAATTACAAATACTTGAGGATTCATCATTATAAATTTTATTATTGTAAAATAGATTTTCTAGTCACTGTAGATATACCGATTTCCTCCTATAAATATTGGCTAATTAGATATATTACGGGGATATTAAATACATAATGAGCTATTTATATCCAAATAAATTTAATTATACAGAAAAAAATCTATCTTTTAGAATTATAGCTATTGCCAAATTGAGCCCATTCAGACTACGTTCTATGCAAACTGATTGGAATAACCGATGACGTCCACATCGTGACATCAGATAAAGCAGAGTGACTAATTACTGCCTGTTTTCTTTACACTTCAATTAAGGCGCGTTTGCCTCTCAGTTTGTTTCCGGACTGCCCTCCACTCTGTGCTCTTTAATCAAGGGGCGGCACCAGTAACTTTCACTCTAATCCCATCGAATGTTGGGACTGATTTGACCGCTCGTGTTGTTCCAATGATCGAATCCAATACTACAATACAATGAAGCGGATGTCCTCCGGTGATGGTGACTGGAGACGTGAGTGGACAAGAGAGCAATTTTATTTACAAGAATCAATTTATGAGTTTATTTTTGAAATATAGATTATGTGTTAATTAGAAATTAACTGGTGTTGATCAAAAAGGATATGGATGTTGTTATCAAATATTATATTTGACTTTCAATTTATAGATTGGTGTAACGTAGTCGGAGGATTTTAGTATAAGTCCATGATTTTCAATAATGAGTCTCTGAAATATCTATATTTATAAAAGATTATATGTGTGTGTAGAAGTGAGAATAAGTGCAATTGCCAAACGAAATCTGTCAAATTTAGAGCCATAAAACGCTATGGTACTTTTCCAATACATGGGTACAACGAAAAAATCGCCAAAAAAATCATTAGTCTGAAAAAGTGAAAAATCACAAAAAAGTCGTCAAAAATGTAAAATTACGTCAAATTTCCCTTAGTTACACTTGGCGACTTTGTTCGCACTTTATTCACATTGGCGATATTTGTTTTGTCTTCGCTTCGCTTGGCTATTTGACTCGCATTTGGCTCAGATTGGTGATATCTTGCGCCCGTATAACGGAAAAATACCAACGCTAGTAAAGGCAGTGGTAATTAAATTAAAACCCTTAATTTTTAAATTTATTGTATAAATCCTTTTTTTAATATATCATGTCATTTATTGTTTTTAACCATTTTTTAATAATTTATATCTTCTTACTTTATCAACATTATCTGTAATGGTGGTAAGAAAAAAGTAATAAGCCATCAAATCGAAGAAGAGGGGAGGTTGCACATTTCAGGCGTTATTTGTTGAATTGCTGAATTCTCTTTTCTCAAAACAATATGAGTTTTGAAAAAATTTGTGAAATTTTCCGAATATTGAACTAAAATTCATTCATTCGATTTCTTATTATCCTTAACGTTTTTCAAATTTCTTTTCCTTTTTCGAATAATTATATCTAGTGTAAATTTAAAACATTCAAACACTTACTGTCATTTATTTTCACTTTATTGCTTTCTTAGAGTACTTAAATATTTTCTTCATTTAACAACGGACAGAATTTTTATCGTGTCACAGATTTAGCAAGAAGTTAAATAAAAAAAAATAAAGAATGTCGGAAGTTTATTTCGATATTCGAAGTATTTATATACTTAAATTATCATAATTTTGTTTACAATAAATTTTCTAATTTCATTCTCTCACACACACTATCTTAAACACCTTTTTCTTCATCTGCTTGTTTCAAATCTTATTATCTGCAGTTCATCAAACAGTTTCTTGCCACAAAGAAGAATAAACATCAAAATTAAAACTAAGATTTTTATAAGGAGTGATCCAAAAAAAGTTTAGAAAGCAAAGGATAAATGCTCTATTAACAATAAACATAGGATACAAATGGTAATTAAGAGACATATATGGACCAATTTGTTAAATCCGTCTTGGTAATAACTAGATGCATGGCTATTTATCCAGTTCTCGACACCCTTTGAGCATCAGCTTCTGATATGAAATTTGTTTCGGGTAAGTTTCTCTTTAGTACTGGGAAAAGGAAATATTCCCAAGGAGACAAATCGGGGCTGTATGAGAAGGTGGCTCCATACCTCCCATCTAAACGTTTCCAGCAATCTCTCTGTCCGTTTCAAAAGACTGACAATGTTTCGCCACCTGTTGTCTACTCATTGCTTCGTCGCCAGTACACTTCAAGATTTGTCTGTGAATGTTCGATGGGGACACATTCTTGGCCCACAGAAATCGTGTCACGGCTTACACCAATGTGCAAGACCACTTTTCTAGATGTCTTGCCATTACTGTCATTTTTTCAGGTCTCAGTACTAACACTATCTGCTTGAAGGACCGATCTAAGGCAACTAGTGCACTCTTCCTCCACTCTGGATACAATATTCCCATCTACAATTTTTACTTTCTAAATACTTCTGCTTGCAAACCCTTTTTATCACCTCTCATACTTTGTTCTCGTAGTTTTATTTCACTTTAATATGTTTTTTAGCTATCCTGATGACACGCGTGATGCCACAGGCAATCGAAACACAGTTTCAATTAGTCAATGATATTAATACCAGAATTTCTAGAACAGCTGCATCATTCCCAGTTCTATCAAGTCAAGAATATCATAGTTTCTAACCCATGGAATCTGTCCAACACTTAATGTCTCTTCTTCTCGAACACCAGTTTTCTAGATATTGTAAAATCTCAGCTTCATATCATAAAAGTCATTAATTTAAGACCAGATTATGGACAAATATGTGTAGTTTTTGTTCATCAGTCGTGGTTTGTGTTCGTTAAAGGTTATGATATGAAAAGTATTGAAAAAGTTGTCAATTTTGGTATCGCTTGTTTTTATCTACACGGTTCAAATTTAAAATGTTGATTTTAAAAGAAATCAAACATAACTTTAAAACATTAATTTTATTTAAATAAATTACCTCCATCAAAATATAATTGGTTTATAAAATCTTCTTCGTGGCCTTTTTTCTTCCAAATATATAAAGAAAAAAAAAACGGACTAATTAATCAATTTTTTACTCATACATTTATGCATCGAAAAAGCTTTAAGAGAATTCGAAAGTCTACTTCTAAATATACACAGCTTTATAATACTTAAGGTTTAAATCGTCTAATTTGTATTAATATTTCTAAATATTGATTATAAAATACCCACAAGAAATGTATTTAATACCATTGCGCATCACTTTTGAATAAAATGAATGATTGAAAAAGGAAAAAAAATAATAAAATGTATGTAAAAATTATTTAAAAAAATTTATTCAAATTAGAAAAAAAAATTCTATGGTGTAATAAAATTGATATCACTGGAAAACTATTTTTAAAATTTTAAAATGTTTTATAAAGAATTTTTATGTGGTAATAGGTTCCAAAATAATTGAAGGTAAACTTTAAAATTTAGAATAATTATTATTGAAAATTTTATTTAAAGTATGTAAACTTTTCTTCGTCTGCTTCAAAAGAAGTAATATCTTCAAAATTTGACACCTCTAAAACCATTTAGTTTCCTTACAAACAGTTTGCACTATTTCTTAATCATGCATGTCACAAAACGTGGTTGCTAATAATGTCCGGTCTAAAACCCTTTTCTTCTTAAAAAATTACACTAACATGATTAGAATATAACATGATAAAAGATAGCATCACATTGAAGTCATAATATTTTGCTCATACCTTGTAAAATAAGAAATACAATTACGATATAAGAAAAAAAATATGATTTAAGGAAAATGTCACCAGTATAATTTTATAACTTAATTCATTAACATATTCATATCTTAATTTGGTCATAAAATAATTGTTTTATTAAATATTTTTCCAAGGCTTCTGTAAATGTCGTAAGTATTCCATGGTTAGCATTTAAGAATAAGCATTATAATAATCTTAATCAGAAGTTTGGTTTTCAGTAAATAAGTGTATAATTAATATGCATTTCATTGCGGAAAACTCTTAAACTTCTCTTAAAAGTCGTTTATAAAGCCTGACTAGACAAGGTAGAGCAAGTTAGTTCAGATCTCTGATTACCCAGTTTGAGAATAAATCTATAGCACTTCAGAAAATTCTAAGAAAGAAACAAATAAATACTGAGGCGACCCAACTGGAAGACAAACAGTTCGCCAATTACATACACAAGCAGAAAAAGCCTTACGACCCTCCCCCTCTTTTAAAACTATATTCATCACAACAGACCAACCACCCTCCTTTCCACAAAATCTCTTCAACATGCTGCCAAATCTGTTTCTCGAAAATGTATAATCCGTTTAGGCTCCGCTTCAAAAGCGACATTAATTCAGCGATCCAGGGCAGATAAAAATTGTGGTTGCAAAATTCGGCAGCAGCGCTTCCTTTTGGCGCGCTTGCCTTGCTGAATTAGTTTGTTGACAGAGCTGTCGAGTCGGGTGGAGTTGCAGCTGCTGCTGCTGCTGTTGCTACTTGCCGCGCCGATTGATTTCGCGGTCAACTGCGGATCTGGCCAATATTGGGACCTCGACTTTCCGGTCGGGTGGCCAGCGCAAAATATCGGTGACATCTTCTAGATTAATATTGTGTGTGTTCCTCGGTGATATTGTGTGCGGCGATCGATGTATGGAGGCCACCGCAAAACGACAATCAACCCCCTCCTTGAATGCAATTCATCTAAAACTCTGCGCTTGACCGTTGGCTATCGATTTATTTGTGGCCATTCCCTAAATCAAGGATGTCAGACGCATACCACGAGGCCAGGGATCATTAGAGGCCCGTTTACGGATGTCCCGCTTGGGATACCTGTGCAGTGCACTCTCACCCGCCCATGCATTATTTAAAGTGAATTTCAATCGCTGGACTGGGTCAGAGGGGAACGTCCACCGAAAATATCAATTATCACATGTTTCTCGTGATTAAAGAAGTGTGACACATAGAAGCTTAATTTAAAACAGTTAACTACTTAAAAAGCTTATTCATAAAGACATTTTCTATGTCAAATCATTTTTCAAAACATTATGTTCAAGCATTAGCCATACGAAGCATAATTTTATCAGACGCCAATTTTTTATATTGTTTATAGCTAGGCGAAAATTTACTAATCCAAAATTTATTTACAGTTCATTAAAGATTTTTTTTCAAAATTGCTATTTTAGAAAAAATAAAATGCGAACAACTATACAAATAAAATTTAATAACAAGTTTGTTGTTTCTTTGAAACTCATTCCTTTTCGAGAAAATGAAATTTCAGGAGCACTTCCAATAAAATCTAAACCAATAAATGTATTAGTTTAGTTTTTATTTTAATTATGTACTATTCAAACTGAAAGTATGAAACGTATTTAAATATTGTTCAAACTAAGAAATGCATTAGTTTGGCTTCAAATTATAAAATTCAAGATTTATTAATATTTCAATGAATATTTTTATGAGAATTCCATATTCTTGTTAATAACCTTTTAAATTTCATAAAACAAAAACAAGTAAGAATTAATGGGAAGTTTAAGAGAGTGTATTAAACCTTTTTATGTTCTTCAATTCTATTTGAATGTTTTAAAAAGAAAACTTTAAAAAAAAGCATTGTAGCACAAAGTAAGAACGAATGGGATGTTTAAGAAAAGATGTATCCGCCTTCTCTATTTGTACATAAAAAAAAGAACTTTAAAAAAACAAAACCTTTAATTTTAAATAATTTCAACCGTGTCTATAAGTAATAAATAAAAGAAATAATTTTAAGTAATTGAAATGAAGAAATTTGTATGACATTTTGTTCTTTATTTGCTGTTTTGAAATAGTGAAATGTGTAAGAAAATAAGTTTTTTTTTACATTAATTTTACTTAATGTAAAAATTTTGAAAGCTTATTTAAGAGTTCTTTAAAAATGACTCTCTTCGAGAAAAAACAAAAGCCGATGAACTCTGCTAATAAAATTCAATAATAAATTTTTATTTCAAAAACATTTATTTCGAGAAAATGAGATTCCAGGAATTCTGCTAATAAATATAGTAGTTTGATTTCCAGTTATAAAGTTTAAGATTGGTCAATTTTTTCAGCGAATGTTTTTTTACTATAATTCCCCACTATTGTTTCAAACCTTTTAATATTCTTACTGCAGAAAAGAATGTAAAAATTATTGGAAGTTTAAGAGAAGGTAATAAACCTTTTTGGATTAGTTACCTCTATTTGAATGTTTAAAAAGCTTTTAAAAAGCCATGAAAATCAAATAATTTCAATCATATTTATAAATGATAAATAAAAAATAATTAAAATAAAAGGAATAAAAAATTATAAAATTTAGCTTTTAATTTATTGTTTTGCAAATATTGAAGAATGTGTAAGAATATACTTTGTGGAATGCGTCATGACCCTCATTGGTATGAAAAATGTACGAATGATTACGTGCATCTTTGGAAATCAAATAATAAATCGTTCATAATACCCTTATTAAACACTTTTATTTCAAATACTGCAATACTTAATCGGTTTTAAAGACTTGTCTGTAGAAAAAGATATTTAATTTTAATTTTCCAACTGTTTTCAATTTATTACAAAAATCATAAATATATAATTCATACTAAATTACCCAAATTTATTGATACAGTTGGAATGTATTTAAAAAACGCTTATGACAAGTAGCACTTTTAAGAAAAAAAATTATTATTGTGTCAATTTGTAATGATCGGAGAAAAATGTATATAATTAATATTCCAAAAAGAATAACACAAATTCATTTTTCAGCGGGTTGTTTTTTAAATTATAAAAGGGCATAACATCTTTCGTTTGAGAAGGTGTTGCCATATTATTCAACAAAAGTCAATGAAACAAACAATGAAAAAATATCTTAGAATTCTACGTTTTGCTGTCCATTTTTGTATGGAATTATAACATGTGTACTTGATTATTCTAGGGAAAGGTGACACTTTAACATTATACTTGAGATATTTAATTGAATTTATATCAATATTAAATACGAAGTATTAATCATTTTACATATATACGAAGTAAATATGTAATATGAATCAATCATGTATATGTGAAGTAAATATGGAGAAAGGATCAATCTTATGTAAATACAGAGTAAACATTGCTATTAAAAGACAATGGCAATTAACAATATTATCTCCAACTTCCATTTATAGATTTATTGAGGCCCAACATCCTTATTTGCCCACGTTAAATTGATTTCAATTGTTCATGTTAATATTTTAATTAGTAGTTGGTTTCATTTTTAATAGGATGTTGGAGATTGGCTAATTACGCTTCTTTATGCAAAGTGAAAACTACCTACAAGTAACCACACCCCACAGTTGGAGAGCTGTCATCCAATCTTCGACCACCACCACCCCTCCTCAGGGTGTGGGTTGAGCAGCTGTCTTCAATCTAAAGATATAATTAAATACTACCTATTTTCAGGAAAATGGCTGCATATTTTGCTTTTGACTCAATAAATCTGCAGAACATTAGCCGGTGACGGAGGTTTTGGTAGGGAGTCTTGGGCTGCTGGTCCACTTTTTCGGTGGTCTCAGATTGTGTTCCCATGATATGCATGAGTAAATTTTCCATTGGTTACAGCAAGTTTTGGTGACTTAATCTTTTTTCTCCATGTACCCGAAAAAGGATTTAAGCCCCATCGATCGGCTGGGACATGTGGTTCTCCATTTTACAGTATTAATGAACATATTGTTGAATGCCTACTTCAGATTAATATCATAATCAAGGAGAAGAGTAGCTATCGAAATGGAAAGAGCTTTATTTTTACTTTCTTCTCTATGAAACATACAAATGATTATGACAGTTATCACCAATAGTCTGGAGATCGTAATTTTTTATATATTTATCAGATTTTTAGGAATTATATCTGACTATCTAACATGTATACTCGGTAATTCAAAAATAAGACAAGTTAAATAGATGAAATTTATTGTATGATCTTAGCACAAAAATGATTAATTTAATTAATTAAAATTTTGTATCAAACTGGAGTAAAGGAAGGCATAATTCTAGAGGAGCATTTCATTTTCGTTCGTTATCTAGGAAACTTCAAACGCAACAAACTATATTGAAGTATACTAAAAAGCATAGAAGAATCACTGCATAATTTTGATTTCTCTCGAATAAAGTACTACATCCTTTTAACGTTCACCAAAATGAATGAGTAAGAAGAAAAAAATTAAAATTCAAAAATAACATGTTGTTATTTGAATGTATATGTATAAAAAAGTCGGATGATTAAGGAAATGCAACATTTTTTTTTTAACATAGCATCATTGATTTTCTTATGAATCAACCTAAAATGAAACAGCTTAAAATATTCCTTTGGTATTATTATTGCTTGTATCAATAACAAAACCTGACAGAGAAATATTGCCTCCTAAGCTGTAGAGAACCAGGTTCGAGATCCGATACCATCGAAATTTCGTCTTGGATGTATCCCAGTACATATTAGTGCCATAGAGGTCCCGCAACATTTCTGTTACTATAGCATAATATATCCGTACATATGTTATTATCGCCATCAATCTGTGGTCTAAAAGGCGAAATATCACAAGAGTAGCTCTTTTATAAGCTTAAAATGGTGTTAATTTCAATTAAATGCATATTTTCTCTAAAAACTGAAAAAATTGTTAAATCAATCCTTTTTTTTATGTCTTTTAATCATAGCTCGATGTGAAATTTCACTAAAAATAAACATTTTCACTTCAGCAAAAAACAAAGATATTTAAGAGAAAATCTTATATTTATCCAATAAACCTTTTTACGTTGAAATTGATTATGTTCTAATAGAAAAAAAATCTCATAACTTTTGAATACTTCAAAATCAATACTTTGATTCGTCAAAATGAGGACCTAACATTTTGAAGTCATAATCAAGTTTGAAAATTTTGAATATTCATCTGACCTTTTAATATGTAATAGATTATAAATGAAATTAGGCATAAATTCGCCATTACTGAATTCGAAGTTAACAAAATTTTCTTCAATCCAATTTTTCTAGCCTATTGTTAATGAAAATTTAGAATACCTTGATGATTCTTTACAAAGTACTTGAATCATTTAAAATTTTAAAAAATCCAGTTAATGCTTAGTTTCAGAGCAGCATTTGAAATAAAACCATTTAAATCACACGATTATCAAAAGTTAGGGGATATTAATTCGTTTATTTTATGTTACACTACGTAGTCTTTATTGAAGTTCTATGTCAATAATGAAGTTAAATTGGCCCTCTAAATTTAGCTGTTTAATAACAAATGTTTTAATGGCTGTGCGATACAACACTCTGGGGTGTGATCAATCATTCGTTTAAACTTTATAAAGATATCCGAAAAGCACCAGGCTACGCTTGAACTGTTATTAACTTTGTAAGATGTACTTAAACCATTTTATATTTAACATATTGTAATCAGGATTACGTATTATCTCCACATAACATATGTTTGTATACTATCGTCTATGAATTCAATCTGGTTCTTTCAATAAATTTTATGATTCGTGGTAAATATTTGTTTCCATTTATTCAGCATATTATTGTCTTGGAATTCTGAATACTGTCTATTTGTTTTAAATATGTCTCTCTTAAATTGGTTCCAATTTGTTTTTCGCAATGTAGAGTTTATAACCTGTATATTAATAATAATATAAAAGTTTTCTTCCAAGTATAATTGTCTTTTAATGGTGCTCTTTTTTCAATTCGTACTATTAGTTTACTCTCTCCCTATATATATATTTATATATCTTGTTCAAATTTTCAATCTTTAATAAACTCCCTTTTATTCCTCCACTCAAATTCAAATATATTTTTTTAATTTGTTGTGGATGACACTTGATGATAATATATTTTTTAATATAAATTCATTAATTAAATTTAATTAGTTTTCAATACTTTAAATAGAGTTTTAGCAGTTTGTAATGAAAATTAAAATCGACAGGAGTAGCTCAATCATTAAAATGCATGGATTTCAATATTTTTTCGATGAACGTGAAGAATACAAGCTCAATTTTTTTCAAAAATCAATAATTTTTTTATACTTAATATTTTTTGATAATTATTTAATAAAAAGTTAATAAAATATAAAATTTTTTGTTATCCTAAATAGGAATTGAATTTTTTAAAATTATTACTTGTTTCTTTCTTCAGCTCAAAAGCAGATTATTAATAAACATTAAAAAAGGTTCTTAAAATTTTCTAGACAAAATCTGTGTGATTATTTTTAGTTTATGCTAGATATCGAAAATCACAGTTTATTTATTTCAAAAGTATATATTTAGGATATTGAAATTCTTCAACACACGAAGTGTTAATAATCAAGATATACAGTCTCAAGGAAAACTAGAGAACGCTGAATAATTATTTAGGTCAAGTTTTAAGAATTTTCATTCATAAAAATATTGGCGTCCTATAACCAAAAAATCAACTCGAATCATTATAAATTTTCATACTTTTATTGAAATTATCAGTATTTTTCTTCGATAACTTCAACAATTTAGAAAATTTACTAAATATTATCATAATTTCGACCACTTAAAATATATTTATTTATACAATACCCGAATAAGAATTTTATATTATAAACCGAATAAGTATTTTATAATACAAATCTGAATAACACTCCTTTAGCGAGTTTAAGTCAAAATATTACAGAACAACAATTTTAGTGACAAGATCACAGGATAAATTTCATTTTTTTTAAATTGCTGCATTTGAAAATTATTACGTTATTATTATTACATTGAAAATTATTATTACTTAAGTTCAAACAGCCCGACAAATATCAACTATTTGACTAGTTTGGTTGAAAATTAGATATGGATGCATGTTTTAAATATTAAATCAGAGTACTAAATTTTATCATGTGAGAAAAGAATATTGTTTTTGGTTAGAGAGTTTTGAAGCTTGCGAAAAAGAAAGTGAAGCTTGCGAATTGAAATTCGAAATCGCGTAGGCAATGAATAACGCATAAATGGCAATATTCATCGGCATCTTTTAATAGCACTTTTTTTACCTGCTTTTATCAGTATTACTTTATTATTACGTATGCTTCTTTGACAGCAGATCGTTTTTAAAAGGTTGGCGTAAAACTAAGACATCATAGCTGTTATTTTCATGGAATGTAATTTTTTTTAGGAAATTAAATAATTTAATTTTTATAATATGCTCAAAAAAATTCACTCACGTTTCATAACAGTTTTGATAAAAGTTATGATCTCAAAAATTAGAAAAGAGCAATTTGTGTTTATAAAAATATTTTTTTCATAAAAATTTTATATAAATTGATGTGTTCAAGAATTTATTTGTAAATGGCTTATCATTTGAGAAATAGAATGTATAGAGAGAGGGTTGAGTGGAAGGAGAGAAACCAATAGAGAAGTCTTGTGATTATTTTATACTTTTTTGAACTGGTTAATGATTTAAGTTAATTAAGACAAATAATCACATAAAAACTAATATTTTCACATGATAACTTGAAATTTGTGATCGTAGATTTCATTTTTACTTTTTATTATTTATCTAGATTTTTGTGCTTTGTAGTTACTGTATTCATTTGTGTTTACACAATCAGGTAGACGGTTTTCTTGAGAATGGATTCCGATCATAGTCAGAAATCTATAAATTTGGTGTCATACCAAATTTCATTCATCTATCGCGGAGAAATATGGCATGTTATCAAAGAGACATAATATCAAAAAGGCATTCGATTTTTCCCAATTAATCTACAGATTTCGCCAAATTTTAGTTTATATTAAATTATAGTCGACATTATCTGTAGACTCTCATCAACAATCTATTGTCCCTTACCACTTTTCAATATCGAGCAGTAAAATTTCGGAAAGTTCAGAGCTTCAATAATGAAAGTAATTTCCTCAGTTGTATTTGTCATTTTGCAAGTAAAAATAACCAATCAAAACATTTAAATTGATAGAGGAAGAATAATCTAAACTTATAATAAAGCTCAATGCGTGTATGTTGATGCTCTACAGGACAGACCATTCCAAATAGAGCTACCAAATTTAGTATGTGTATAACTTGAAAAGTAGGAATGAGCAACTAGGAGGGGTTTTTTCGAATTTTTAATTAAATTTTACTTAATTAAAAATTAAGCGAAATTTTGGCGTTTACCGCTATTCCCAAAATATTATCGCATTAACATGATTTTAATATCAAGTTGAAAATATAATAAAATTAGCTTTATAATGGTACCAGTATTTTAACCAAGAAAATTAAATATTTATTTTTAATCAATTTTTAAACAAATATATTAACCATATTTTTCAACAATATATTTAGGATATAACAATAAAATTTAATCTTCACGAGCCCGTTAATAGGAAAAAAATAGCTTTTATTAAATTGTTGCCATTATATTGGTAGAAGTTCAAATTTAAAAAAATAATTCAAATATTATTGCAAAATAAATCTTTAAATAAATGTACCTTTCTTCGCGTAACTGGATGAGATAAAATAAATAGGAAATGTGACTTTTTCTTAAAAAAGAAATGCAAAGCAAAGGTTTCTATGATCGTTTACAATATCTATATCATTAATTCAATAAGTCATCTTTATTTACGGTAAACATGATTGAATTTATACAGGATACACATTCAAATTCAGGCTCAACGGCTAATTTGTAAATCATTATTAATAGGCATACTGTTTAATACTGTTTTTTTAGTACAGAATTTTTGAAACTTTCATTAATTAAAAATCAAGCTAACATTTGGAATTTTCCTGCGATAACTTCCCAAAATATTACAGCACAAAACCTTTTTTTAATCCTCTTAAAAATGGCCATTATTTTCATTGAAAACAGTGTTTTAACCTATAAATTAAGTTTCTATTTTTAATGATTTTTTTAAATATTAATTTTTTTCAACAATTAATTTTTTATGAAAGACTTTTATCTGCAATAACACGTTAAGAGTGTACCAGTGCTTTGCTGTCATTTTGGCAAAAACTGAATGATTAAATTAATTCTTGTTGCAAATTAAAACCGAGAAAAGTGTGCTGTTCAACAGGTGTTTAAATAGAAGCGTATGTTATACAATAAATATAAAATGTGATATTATCCACATAATTCCACAACAACTGATTGCAAATCAGAGAGAAATATAGTACGATGAAAAAATAATCGTAAGGCTTCTATAATAATATGAGTTACATGACTATCGAAATTCGAAGCTTAAATATATTTGGTTGAGAAATTATAAAAAGAGCAAGATACATAAGGACTGAATTGAAAAATTTAGAATGCATTACGTATGGAAAACCAGCTGTTTGCCATAGGCGGCTAGTTTAAAATAAAGTTTTCTTTTTCGTATGTATTCATCAAAACAATCCGGCACGAATAAATTGATTCTACTAATATGAGGGCCAAATAATTGCTCGCCGAACAGTTAGTTTATTATAATATGTTGAATAAAATGCAAATATGCATTAAAATTTCTTTCGTCAGTTAAAAACATAATACAGATTTAGAAAATTTTTAAATACAAATTATAAAGCAAGTAATTAAAAAACAGAATATAGTTGCAGTTAGAAAGTAGTTTCCGAAAGAAATTTGAGAAATCCGAAAATATGTGGTTTAAGTGTCTGCAAAGAAAAAAGCATACTTGAATGCTTTAAAAGGAAAAGGAAATCGCAAGTTTTTCAATGCGTTTATTTCTAAATTCCAAGCATAAAAATTTGTTTTTCTTCAATTCTGGAACTGAACATTTTTTTTTGTTAGTTTTTCAGGCATTATTGTATCTAAGAAAAGATTTTAAAAAATAATGACAATTCTCTTTAAGAATATTTTTAAAGAAAATAATATAAGTAAAATTTGACTTTAAATCTGTGTTTGAATGTGGAATCTACACTTCTTTTATTCCATAAAACTTCTATAAAATCTCAAAGGAAAAAGGCATCATTTAAATTATTACCATCCGTTGCAATTTTTTACAAATAATGTTCACTATGAGGGAAAATATAAAACTTTTATTCAGAATAAAATATTACTTTTAAATCAAATAGCTCAGTTTAAAAATAAAATTTCGAAAGTATTAGATTTAAAAGTATTATTTTTTAATCGAATACTTTTATTTTTATGATAAGGTTTTTAGATTTTATCTTATTTTTTAAAAGGTTTTTTATAACATGATTATATTTTTGGTCTATTATATTTTGTTATAGGTGTAACACGAATGTGATTTGCAAGATAGATCTTTAAATCTAAAGTATCAAAATTGGAACAAAATTACTACTTAGATAGTAAGAACAGAATAAGGAAAGATTAAGCGAAATTCTTGTTTAAGGTTGATAATTAATAAAAACACTTCACTCAATGATTTCGGACCATATTTTGTTCAAACACTGTGTTTACACTTCTTTAAAAATAAAAAAAAATATTATAACAAGTCTCCTAGTAGTGCCAATTCTATTTACACGCATTTTTTCTCTAATTATAATATTTTTTTCAATACCTTTAAGTTTATTTTACAATATTCTTTAATACATAAGTTGCTAGACATACATAAAATATAAAACACATTTTGTTTTAAATGGCATCGTTGTTATATAAGAAGGAATATTTTTGTTATCTCTCGAGTTTTGATTCTGATATACGTTCCTTCTTCCTTTTTTTTAATTCTGGCATATAAAACATTAAAAAATAGAGTCATCAAAATATTCAGTGGCGAGATTTTCATAAAACTCTACACTTTGAGCCTTCCTGAACTCGAGAGAAACCGATTTTGATATATGTGTACCCTTGAATACGACAATTGAATCAACTCATTGAATTCGTTTCTTGAAACTTTCTCGCATATTTACTAATAAAGAGGTTGTTCTTTCTTTCCGCTTAAAATTGTGAACCTTGGATGAGGCCAAAAATACCTTGAATGTCAAGCAATAATTTCAAAATATAGATATTTCTGTACTTTTCCGTTATACGGACCGCCGAGAAAAAATCGTCAAAACGTCGTCAAATAATTGTCTGTCGGAAAAAGTGAAAAATCGCCAAAAATGCAAAATTACGTCAGATTTACGTTGAAAATCGTCAGACTTGGTCACTTGGCGACTCGTTCACATTGATGATATTTATTTTGCCATTCGCTTCGTTTGGCAACTTAATTCGTGTTTGGCTCACATTGGCGACATCTTACGTCAGTATAACAGAAATTACCGATATTTCAATCTTGAGAAGAATCAGTTTAGAAATATAGCATTTTTTTTTTTTCATTTATCGAAGATTGGGATAGCTTGGTTTGTAGGGAGTTGGATTCGCATCCCTTGGATTGTGACATCGAGTCCCTCCAGGTAAGAACTAACCTTTGTATATAATGGCTGGTACGGGTATTGATCTGTCACGGCCACAAAGTCCTCTAAGTCGAGCCAATACCACTGAGGATATTGGTTCAATGGTGATAGTTCTCTGATTAAAGTCTAAATTACGATCTGGGGTTGAATAAATGAAATACATGAATAAAGTTCGCCTCATGAAAAGGATTGTGATGCACAAGTAAGTAATTCGTACTCTTGACCTACTGCAACAAGAAAAGCTATCTCAGCTTAAAATCGCTGACTTTGTCAATGGGCTTATCTACAATCCATTAGAAAAAATCGAACTAAAATTCCCATAGTAAATCTAATATTTGAACCTTTGAACTAATTTGTAGCTAAAATGGTCAAAATAATTCCTCTCAGCCTAATTCATTATTCTCTTTATTTAAAGGATTTTATTCAAAAAAACCATATATAATCATAAAATTAAATTTGTGACATAAATTGCATTAGAAATAACATCTTTAATGCAAAATCTTTTCAATATAAATCTTATTTTCAGAAAAAATACTGTGCTTCAAGTTTGAAAAAAAAGAAAGATATTTAAAATAGACAATATATTGCAACAAAAACTGTAGAAAAAAAAATCATTATATAAAATACGGTGGAAACTTTCAACTTTATGCAGAATCTCTTCTTATCAACGCTAGTTTTTAGATAAAATGTTCCTTTTAATTAGCATGAAATTATTCAAAACGATAAATGTGTGGTTATAAAAACTGTTGAAAGCGATTCATATACGCAAATTAATATTTTTAATCCAAATACTTTTTATCATATGAAAACATAATGTTGTTTTAGTTTGAGGTGTTTGAAGCCTCAGAATGTCTAGGCAATAAATTGACGATTAATCTCTTTTGAGACATCCATTTTTCGCTTTTTGGGTTATTAGGAAGTAATGCTGAAGATTGTCACATTTGTGATTTATCGCCAATTAAAATTACAGCTTGATTTCCAAATTAGACATTCTCAGAATTCTTAAAATTTGTATTAATTAATTTAATCCATTGAACAGTTTAAACCGGTTTAAAACAATCACGAGACTATCAGAATACGCATGCTTCGATATTTAGAAAAACGATATATTTTTTTTTATTCTCAAAATCAGTCGACCTCCAAATACACATACATATAGAGAGGGATAGAGAATGATAGAAAAATCTCGTTATTATGTCAAACCCGATTAAAAGAAAAGATTTAAATTAATTAAGCCAAATAATAACTTTAAAATAATGTTCTCACATAATTTGAAATTTGTAGAGTAGATTTCATTTTTATACTCCTTTGTTTTTCTTCTTTATTTGTATTTTTCTTATTTTTAAATGTTCAAAAAAGTAATTTGAACGTTTTTATGTATTTCTATATTAATTCATTTCTGAAAACGATTAATTAAGAAAAAATAGAGGAAATCAATTTTCCTTTCATTCAAACAAACATTATTGAAAATGAAATTTTAAATTAAAGTTTTTTTAATATCACAAACATATAAGAATATAAAAATCACAAACTTATTTATTTAATTATGTTAAGTAATATTTAGCAGTGGTAAAGTAATACCATGCATTTGAATATTCTGAGCTCATCTTTTTAGAATATATAAGAGGAAGCAATATAAGAGGAAACAAAACTAATTACGAAAATGGAACCAAAACTAGGAATCAAAACTAAGAAATTAGTTCATATTCGAGCAAAAGTAAAATTTCAAAAGAACTATTAAACAATCTATCATTGTATTTAGTGAGCGCTAATGCTGCTTCTACCAAAATACAGATGAATCTAAGTAAATTAGAAATATAGACAAAGTAAAAAGGAATACAATAGAATCAAAATTACAACAAATAGAAAGAGAAAAAGAATCCGGATGGAAGACTTTTTTAAGGGTCACCCTCAGACAAGGATTCAAAATAAGGGATTTTTTTAGTTAAGTATCGGACAATGTCCAACATTATTGACCCCCTCGTGACCTGAAAATCCCCCGAAAATTAAGGCCAAATAGATACAGCAAATTCAGTAATCAAATTAATTGAATTCTGCGGGGGAAAAAATAGTAGTTCTGAGAGCCATCTACTGATTGATTATCCGAAAGTCTATTTTATTCTTAAGCTAAAGAATTAATATTTCATCATTTATATTTTTTTACAGTATAAATATTGCATTAATTTTTGGAAAAATTACTTTAGTTTAAATTTTTTAATAAAACTATTTGCTGCTTCTATAAATGAAATTTTGTTATTATGAATTGTTTTAATCTTAATTCTTTTCATTTAATATAATTATGAATATCTCTCAAACCCCTAAATACAAGGAATTCCCGAAAAAGTAAAACCAGAAGAATAATTCTAAAATTTAATTCTTTAAAAAATATTTCAAAAATTTTAAATTTTTCAGTTGCTATTATTCATATATATATACCTGCAACATGATGAATAGTAAAAGCACCATGATAGCATAAAATAAAACTATGAAACTAAATAAAAATAATGATAGTGATTTTGAGTATAAATTTTTTATTTTGTAACAAAGATATCATCTTCAGTATTACAAACGAAAACAAAAATCAAAAGAGTCATCTGAAACTAAAAACATATTTAAAGGTAAACAATTAAATTAAAAGATAAATAAATTAATTAAAAATTTTATGCTTACAATGTAAATTAAATGAATAAAAGCTACTTTCACAATTCTCAATTTCATAATTTAGCTCCATGCCAAATAAACTAAGAAGTAAAAAATTTTTCTTTGGATAAGTGAAGAAATTCTTTGAACTAATCAAAAAAATTAATTAAATTAAATTAATTGTTAATTTTATTAATTACATTCACCAAAAATTAATAAAAAAATATTTTAATCATTATTATTTTAAATTAAAGAAATGTGATCCAATAATGATTTTAAAAAGTTAAAAAGGATATTGGACAGCAATATTGATTTGGATTCAGCAATGTTGAATTGAACATTGATTTTACTGATGATTGATATTTACTGATTTATTTTACTGACTAATTTTATTGATTTTACTGATTTTAGTAAAGTTCTTAGTAGTTTGAAAAAAATGATTTTTTTAATTTACAAGAATCAGTTAAGTCAGAGATACAAAATAAATTTTTGCAGAACTCCAACTGAATTCTCTTCGATAGCGCACTGAATTTTTCCGTAATCACCAAAGATTATAAAACAGAAAAATACTTACGAAAATGTTAAACAAAAGAAAATTGCTACCTTAAGTTTTAAACTTCGAATTGGAAGGAATATTGAATCAACATTACGTGCACTTCTAAGCCACATTTTTTAATAGATGTATGCAAGATATGTTTGTTTGGAACTGTATACATGCACTTCCTTTTAACTATTTCCTTTTATAAATATAGGAAATACTAATCAAAAAAGTATTAAGATATATTCATATTAATATGCATATAAGTCCCGAACTTCTTTAACATTGAAATGTAACCTTGATTAAAAACTATTAGTAAAACAAATTCGTAAAAAAAAATTAACCTAATTCATATTTTACCTTTCATTTTTGAGTTTGTTCTTTCGTATATTAAACTATTGCCAAAGGAATTCTAAATCTCAAAGGTTTATTTTTAAACTTCCTCATGAACTTCAAAAATTTAAATTGAACTATAACTAAAGAACTTCTAAATTCTAAACTGAAAAGGTTAAAGGTTAAACTACCGCACAAATTTCAAATCTTCATTCCCCTCCCTGCTACCCCAACCCATGAACAATATCTGGAACTGAACTGAAACATTCTCGAGTCCAAGCCAGCCCCAGACCGAAATGAGTTGTGAGCACGCAGACTTCATCAGTGTTTGTTTTTGGGAAGCAGGTAATCGACCCCATCGGTCGATGCAAATGGTGCAGGTTTATAGCAATACTAACTTCTACCCCCATCACATCAAGTGTGATTTCCATCCCGATAAGGTCCGAATGCGTCAATGAATAGCCTTCCAAATGGAGCTTTAAAACCCGCATCGACCACTTCGTCCCTTGTTTCGATGAGGCGACGAAACATTTCGAAATGCATCTTTTGCTCAAACAGTTTTAATGAACTCGCTTTGGCCCTCTTTCTGTAACGTTTGTGCTTTCTTTTGGAAAAATATGACATTTGTCTTTTATTTACTTTTATGGGGAAAGATTGACATGAGCTGCATCTTATGCATTGTTTCTATAAATAAGATGCATTCGCATCAGCATATGAAATACTAGCCGCCAATGGTGACTGGAAGTTCTGTTTAATTTCAGTTGAATAATTTATGCATAACTTGAAATTCATAACTTCTCCAAAAAATATTTTTAAGCATTGAATTGATACAAACATCAAAGACGCGTTATTTCAATAGTCTTACAAAAGTTCGGATCATTGGGCAAGTGAACTAATTATATTAATGAAAATGAGTCCCATGATATCTTACTACTATATTAAGTATAGATATCAGGTTCATGTATAAAATCCTGCTCATAACTTCTGTAATGCTGCGAGTTCTCTTCCTTAGTGCCTATTCAAAACTACAGTTAAATAAAACCTTTCAAATTGAGCAAAAAGTAAAAGTTTTTGAAACTGTCAACATTTAGGAACAAAAACATGCTCGATAAATCAATTGATATCATTAAGAAGACCATTTTCTTTTTTAAATTTTAAACTGATATAAAACTCAATTTTGTTCAATAATATTCCAGGTAGTAGAATACCGTCGCAATATCGAGTCTTTTTTTAATTAACTTTTAAAATAAAATTTTAAAATGTTCTCAACTTCTGAAAAATATCATTTCCAATTTTGTTAACACTAGATTGAACGTTCTGGCTTACAAAACACCATAGCCATAATTTTATTAATAATAGAAATAGTGCATTTCCAAAGATTTTTCAAACTAAAAAGTTTGACAGGTTGGTTAGTTCATTAAAGATATTACGCAAAACAGTCATTGCTCCTATTATTCTAGTTGTTGCAAATATCTTGTAAAAATGTAGAAACAAATTCATAGTTGAATGCATTTATGAAATTAAGAGCCAGTTGCCACTTCATGGATTTATAGAACTTCGTTTTAAACTGCACATTAAAGTGTGCATTTTCTTATAAAAAATTGGAACGGACTTCATAATATGCTTAAAGACTAATGATAAGGTAATATTAACTTTATAATAAAACTCTATCTGAATTTTTTTAATTATAATAAAATTTTGCGAAGTTATGCTAAGTAATACTTTACATCATTGGATGATCGGATAAGCCATAATTCAAGTAATTCTCAAACTCTGAGTCATCAGAAACACCATCCATGAAATAAGAATTATAAATGCCATAGCAAAATTTTACTAATTAAGAAAGTCGTGAATATTTATGATTAAATATTATACGATCTGATTTTCCTCTCTTCTCATGAAGATTGCAATGGCTTCATATTAAAGATTCCTCCAAGGGATGAGAAAATTTCAAATACAAAATTCGATTTCGCCAACGTTCAGCTATGGTTACAAACATTGTACACGTTAAATCTTGAGCAAAGTCTTATCGCTTCAACATCAATTGGAAATAAGTATGACTAAACCTAACCATGGTCAGATGGAATTAGTAGATGCCTTTATCCTCACGGCCTGATTACGGTTCAGAATTACGAGATTTTTTTTGAAAATAGCCTCCACCTTGTAACAAACTGGCAATTTAATATAAATAAAATGATAAATCTTTTCTTGTAAAAGAGTCCCAAATACCATGTGAGCTCCATCTGTAGCATGTCCTTTCCAGAATCAACAGGTTCCTATAGCAATGACCCTTTAAATTATCTAATGTCATATAGGCTATTCAACCACTGGAGCATCTTCATGCGAATATCCTTCATATATCCTCTCCCAAATTATATTGATTCTGTTTATTTATATTAATGTCCCGTTTTGAAGCAGCACGAGGGCTATTTTGGGGCGGTCCTAGTAATTTTGGACCACGGTCAGATGGCGAGGGCAACACCTGAGCTGACACCCCCTTTCCAAACTTCCAACCACACCAGAGGTAGGACGTTGACCATGACGGATTTAACGTGCACCAGACCCACTTACAAGCGGGTTCTTCGGTGGAATGGGCCTCGAACCTGTAACCCACCAGTTCTAAAGCTGAGACCTTGCCACCAGGCCACCGCGGCTTATATTAATTCGGTGAATCAATTTCGGTGAATCAAACCTTTCACTAAATGAGAAAAATGGAAATTTTCAAAATTATCGTGCACTTTATTTTTTATTATGCCATAAAAAGAACCGAATTATTATAAAATCGACTATAGAAAAAAAAATCAGAGAAAACGAAAATTCAAAGTTTAATAATAGTATATAACTATGCATTAGTTCCAATTTTATAATTATAATTTGCATAATAATCAATATACAATGCTAAACAAATAGCATTATTATTCTTTTAAAATACTCTGGTGTTCTTTTTTACGAAAATTTCACCGAAACTACTTCATATTCAAATATATTCATTGGATGTACTAAAAGGCTGATTTTTCTTCAAGAAAGTGTCTTTGAAGCAAAATGTTAAATTCAGATAGAAAAAAAGCAGTAAATTTGCATCCTTCACAATATATATAAAACAGCTCATTTGAATTCGACGAGATTCCCTTTTTTGACAATATTTGCGACATCATGACTTTTTGATTAAATTAACGATAACTAGCTTACAGAACCATAATGGCTTATGCATCGTAAATTAATAGAAAGCATAATATCCAGTAAAGAAACATATAATAGCAACAAAAAAGATATTTTCTCCTGCCTTTTCTTGATGTAACTTGACGAAAATTAAAGACTTTGTTGACTTGGAAGTGGACAAACCCATAAGCCGGGTCTTAATTCGATTTTGATGAATCATCTGAAATATCATTCATTTTCTTAAAGAATCAATAAAGTGTCCGGTTGCAAAACTAATTCAATAATCGCTCTGCTGCCTCCTTTCTTCTTTTGCTCAAGGAAAAAGACTTTAAAATATCGCTTTTGGAGTTGCGCTCTCATTACCGCACGTCCCCAGTACACCCACTCTATAAAAGCCATTCGGCAACTGCAGATCGATTCGCAGAAATTACTTTGTTGTTAGTATTACTCCATGTCTGATCCCAAATTATACCTCATCATCATCGTTAAAAAAATTTTCCCTAACGGAGCCGCTATTGGGTGGGTTTGGGAAGGGGGGGAGAGAGGGTATATTCTCATTTTGGGAGTAAAACATCAGCTAATCAATATTTCATTATTTTATTTTATTATTCATGTGTTATTTTTTAACTATTTCATTCTTCTTCTTTTTCCCTGTTTTTTTTTTATTTTTCCCTACCCGCCCGGCCCCCCCCCCTCCCTATTCTCGAATCCTTAATGTGTTTCCAGCAAAATCGGAATCATTTGAGTCATGATAAATTATCGTCCACATTTGAATAGGTACCAGCATTTCATTGTTTCTCGATGGCTGGGACCAAAGGGGGTGGAGGATCCTCAACATCGATCCCCCCCTTCATTATTCTCTTTTCTGGTCCCTATCCCGATCAATGAGAGGATAGGGACTTCGAACACACACACACACGCTCACCAAAAAAGAAGATTGGAACGAAAAAAAAAAGGAACGACCCCGGATGTAAATTGTTTTATAACTTCAGATGAATGGAAGTTGTCTGGGGCCCTTAGCTGCCGACATCCATCAAAGGCTGTGGAACACCTTAGGACGAAAGACAGCATTATAATATTACTCCTGTAAAGGCGTTTTATTTTCCGCTGGCATAACAAGTGTTGTATGGAAATCGAATTAATCTGACTGCAGAGGGGAGTAGAAGGGATGTTCCAGCCTCTCCCCTTCTTTTCTCTATAAAACAACTTGAGATTTTGAATGTTCGTAGAAAAGAAAATGAGGAGATTCAGCTACGATCTTCGGAATGATAGCGAAGACAATCAGAATGTCGATGAAGATTGACTTGGAGATTTTAACAATTTCTCTTGTACTTAATGAATAAATTTAATCTCTTAGAAAAAAAGAACATATAACCCCCCAAAAAAATCAGCAAAAATGATTATTTCCGTTGCTATAAAATTAGATTAATTTTTATAATAGGGAAAAAGAAAAAAGTTAGTTCCCTTCTACCTTTAGGTATTGTTCCTTTGTGCATGTAATAAAAGACAAAGCTTGAAACATCTTTTTAATACTTTTGTATTAAAACTTAAAGTTATGAGAATTAATTATTTTTTTTCTTATATACTTTATTCCATTTTATGATTTTTATTTATAAGTATGAAAATAAAAGTTATCATGTAATTACTATTTTTATGAAAAGATACAGTTTCTTTTTTATTTTAAAAGTAATACTACTCCTCAGACAAAATATGATTGAGTTTTCTTTGTTTTACATAGTTTCTAAGCAGTCGTATACATTAAATATTTCCATTAATCTTTTACGAGATACTGAGCTAAATATTCTATTTTCAACAATTTTTTCCCACCATTTTTAATTTTTTAATCAAATTTTGGCATGATAATATATAGTATTTGAAATTCGAAATGTCAAAATCACTTAAAAAGTTATACAGTGTGAACAGAGATGAAATTTTAGTTGCAAACTTATTTACAAAGGAAATAATTGTGAAATTCGAAAATTTAACCATACAATATTCATATATAATTACATTTATTTCTCATGTTTTCATATAATTTCAAGAAAAAAAATTGAAAAATTATAAAGATTTGCAAACTGGATTTTTTTTCGAAATTTTAAATATTGGTATTTGGCAGACCACAAAATTATGAATTTAGAAACTGGTTTTAAAATTATAAAAATAATATTAACTTGTAGAAAAATGTTCAGTCCTGAAGTTATACACACATTTTATAAAACTTTTTGAAAAAAAATTATTTTTGAAATACCACTATTTAAAAATGAAATTTAAGAAAAAATCTAATTAAAATTCATTCACGTTTTTTCTGTGTATAATTTGTTTTAAATTTGAAATATAGATCACAGGAGAGCTTACTTTGAGCATGCGCATGAAATTCCAAATTAATAAGATAAACAGTTTTTGAGATATCTGGCCCGCAGGCTTTTTTTAAAAATAAATAATATTCAAAAATCTTAAAAAAGATTTTGAATAAAGTTATATAAATTATAAAGCTCCAGTTGCATAAGAAATGCCTTTAATTATTTTAAATTTTTACTTTTTTTAATAAAATATTTTGAATTTTTTTTAAATACATCTATTAATGAAAGGAAATTTTAAGAAAAATCGAAATAAAATTAATTTCTTTTTTCATAAACATTTTATGAAAACAATTCAAGTTTAAATCACAGTGAAACTTTTCATCATGTGTATCAAATTGTAGATTAATAGGATATGAGGTTTTAAAAATTCTGTACATAAATTTCGGTTTTTTTTTTTTTTGTTTGTTTGTTTTTAATCGAAAAATGACTAAAATAAAAAAATAACAAAAAAGAAGAAATTCGAACAAGGAATGCAAATAAAAAACCTCTTGAATATATTTCTTATTAGTATA